>ML409754.1:0-15747 GCA_005239525.1 Nicotiana knightiana | reverse complement strand
TATATATTGTTTGCGCTTTGTCTCTTGAATTTAAAATAATTAAGTTGTATCATGTAACTTTCGGAGACTTGCACTGATTGTTTATAGTTTAATTCTTGCAAAGTTTTCTTTACACTTATTTACATCATAGTAGAACTTTTAAATTGCTTGTGTTCTGTCACGACCCAAAATCCTAACTAAGATCGTGACGGCGCCCGACAGCGGGGTCAGGCAAGCCGACTCTAATTTACTAAAGGCCCCTTTTATTAGTCTGAACACTTTAAAAATACAACTCAGTTTTTAATAGTTAAGACATGATGTGACGAGGATAGTTAACCAATTTTTTAATCAAAACGGTCATGATGAGAATGAGCCAATATATATACATACGAACACGTAAATCAAAATAAGAACTACGTGTGTGTCAGGAACTAGTGTCACAAGTCCTACGGGCATACTAACAAAATATACAAAACATAATATACAATCCCACTGTCTGAAATGAATAGACGGGAAATAAGCAAAAAAAATCTCCAAGGTGCCGCTGAGAATCGTCAGGAGAAGCAGCTCACCGTGAAGTCGGGCCCAACTGAGATCAGAATCGAGATCCGGTCTGATAACCAGATGCACCAGCCTCAGAACCTGTACAATTAAGTACAGAAGTGCACATGAGTACATAAAAAAATATGTACCCAGTGAGTATCGCGCCTAACCTCGAAGAGGTAGTGACGAGAGGTAGGTGTGATACTTACTAGGGTCAACATTTTCTAAATAACATGATTTAATAGGAACTAGACAGGAAATACAGTCGTAGAAATCACAAGGATATACATATCTTCAAGTATAGTAGTATTTTACCTTTGCATGTCAAATTTCAATAACACATAATGTACTAAATTCACTACTTAACATGTTTCAGTTTGTATAATTACAACAAATTCCCAGTGAATCATAGAAGCATCTATTACCCCACTCGCGAATCGAAGATGTGACGCGATTGACATAATAGTAGGGCTATTCCGCTCGCGAATCATATATGTGACGCGGTGCCACATACATACATAAAATTATCAATTTTTTGTTTGGGAATTATCAGAGATTATTCTTTAAGGCAAGAACCTAAGCAATATATTATGGACCACCACTTCCTAATATTCTTATGCCAAATAAGGGATAATAAGCAAATCAAGATACGTTTAGGACTATGTAAGTCACATATAAGCATGCTCGTGAATCCCAGAACTACCCAACATAACATAGTAGTAGCTACACACGGACTCTCGTCACTTCGTGCATGCGTAGCCCCTGCAAATAAGAACATGTAATTATTTGTAACCTATGGGTACAATATCCCCTTACAAGGTTAGAAAGTAGACTCACCTCGTGTCGAACCTACTTCTCGGACCAAGAACGCGCCCGAAACTTCGAACTTTACACCCGAGGACTCAAAACTAGCCAAATGTTATACAAATTGATTAATTTATGCTCAAAACATGGAAATTCTCCTACTCACTTAGTAAATTTCCCATTCTTGAAGAAATTTTACAATCCAACCTTGGGCCCACATGCTCGGATTCTTGCAAAACTCACAAAGGAAACACTCACCCATAGCCTAAGGATCATTAATATACGATTTCTACTTGATTTCACAGCAAATTCACGGGTAAATTCTCACATTAACGGAAGCAGTTACTACCCCATTCTTGAATTTAGGTAGTTAGTTAAGCTAGTATTTCATGCATGAAGTAACATTTTCCACTTACCTTCAATGACCAGATCATTTTCCCCTCTAAAATGGTGGAAATCGCCCCAAAGAAGAAGATGAAGATAAGGGAAATGAGTTAATTCCTGTGTATAAAAACACACTGTCTGGACAGCGTTTCCGCATCTACGGTTCGAGGACCGCACCTGCAGAAATGGACTAGGATGCTTGGGCCCGCACCTGCGGAGTGGAGACCGCACCTGCGGTAATTGACCTGACCACTGAGGGCATGATCAGTCTTATTGGGCGGGGAATTGCATTCGCTAATAGAGCTACCTACTATCGCACCCTAGGAGAGTGCGGGTCGCACATGCGACGCTGGGACCGCTAGGAGCCATCCCGTACCTACGACTGCGCAACCGCACCTGCGGTCACACCAGAACAGGTGCACCAACAACTAATTCAACTGTTTTTGGCCTCGTATGGTGTTCGGGAGGCACTTGGTCCCACCCAAGCCCCCATCCAAATATACCAATGAGTCCCAAATCATAATACAGACTCGCTCGTGCCTTGGGAACACCCAAAACAATGCTAAAACTCAAAATCATACCTCAAAACCCCATGGAACCAAACTTAGGAACTTTAGTTTTCTAGACTTCGCTAACAACACGCCGAAACGACCTATACTACTCGGAATGACACCAAATTTTGCAGGCAAGTCATAAATGACATAACAGAACTATTCCCAGTCTCGAAATTCAGTTCGGACCTTGATATCGCAAAAACACGTCCCAAACCATAATAGGAACTTAAGGAACTCTTAATTCAATGTTGGGCGCCGAAACGCTCCCTGTCATCACAAACCCATTCTGAACATACACCCAGGTTCGGAATCATCATAGGAAGCTACCGCAATCGTTAAAACTCGATTTCAAGGTCGTTTACTGAAAATGTTGCCCGAAGTTAAACTTGGTCTTAAAGGCCAACCTTAAGGAACCGAATGCTCCTATAGCGCTCTAAACACTTCCAAAATCCCGGACCACCAGTCCCTGCAAGTTATAAATCATAATAAGCCGCCATGGGAGGTTTTACTTAGGGGAACGGGGTCCGATAACACAAAACGACCGGTCGGATCGTTACATTCTCCACCTCTTAAACAAACGTTTGTCCTCGAACGGGTCTAGAATCATACCTGGACTGCTGAATAAGTGTGGATATTTGCTCTGCATGTCCTCCTCGGACTCCCAGGTCGCCTCCTCGATTGGTTGGCCCCTCCACTGGACTTTTACGGCATAAACTCTCTTGGACCTCAATTGGCAGTCATGTCTATCAATAATGGTAACTGGCTCCTCCTCGTAGCCCAAACTCTCATCCAACTGAATAGTGTTGAAATCAACCACGTGAGAGAAATCTGCGTGGTACTTAAGGAGCATGGATACATGAAAAACTGGATGAACTCCTGATAAACTGGGAGGTAAGGCTAGCTCATAAGCAACCTCCCCAACTCGCCTCAACACCTCGAAGGGACCTATAAACCTCGGGCTCAACTTGCCCTTCTTGCCAAACCTCATAATACCCTTCATAGGCGAGACTTTCAACATGACCCTATCTCCCTCCATAAATAATACATCACGCGCCCTCTGATCCGTGTGACTCTTTTGTCTGGACTGTGCGATGCGGAGCCTCTCCTGAATCAACTTCACTTTCTCCAAAGCAACCCTCACCAGGTCGGTGCCGTATAACTTAGCCTCGCCAAGCTCAAACCACCCGATAGGAGAACGACATCGCCGACCATACAAAGCCTCAAATGTTGCCATCTCAATGCTGGACTGCTAACTATTATTCTAAGAAAACTCGGCCAGAGGCAAGAACTGGTCCCACTGACCTCCGAAATCAATCGCACATGCCCAGAGCATGTCCTCCAATATCTGAATTGTACGCTCCGGCTGACCATCAGTTTGAGGATGAAATGTTGTGTTGAGGTCTATCTGGGTACCTATCTCACTATGTAATACTCTCCAGAAGTGCGAGGTGAACTTAGGACCTCGATCTGATATAATGGACACCGGCACAGCGTGAAACCGGACTATCTCCTGAATGTAGATCTAGGCCAACCTCTCAGAAGTATAAGTAGTAGCTATTGAAATGAAATGCGTCGATTTGGTCAATCTATCGACAATGACCCAAACCACGTCAACCTTCCGTGAATTCCGAGGCAATCCAACCACGAAGTCCATAGTGATGCGCTCCCATTTCCACTCTGGAATGGGCATCTGGTGAAGTAGGCCTCCTGACCTCTGGTGCTCATACTTCACCTACTGCCAATTAAGACACCCAACCCACATACTCCACAATATCTTTCTTCATTCGCCTCCACCAGTAATGCTTCTTCAAATCACGATACATCTTCATAGCACCAGGATGAACAGAATATCGAGAACTGTGTGCCTCCTCTAGAATCCTCTTTGTCAGGCCATCAACCTTAGGAACACATAAGCGGCCCTGGAGTCTAAGAACACCATCCTTGCTAATAATAATCTCCTTGGCCCTTCCCTGAACCACTGTCTCTCCTAGCTCAGCCAAACACGGATCATCATACTGCCGAGCCTTAATCCCCCTCAATAACGAAGACTGAGCGACCATATGAGCAAGAGCTCGACGAGGCTCTGAAAGGTCTAATCTCACCAAGCGATTAGCCAATTACTGAATGTCCAAGGCTAGAGGTCTCTCCTCCGCTGCAATATAAGCCAAGCCCATACTCTCCGCCTTCCTTCTCAAAGCATCTACTACCACATTTGCCTTTCCCGGGTGATAAAGAATGGTGATATCATAATCCTTCAACAACTCAAGCCACCTGCGCTGCCTCAAATTAAGACCTTCTGCTAGATGAAGTGCTGAAAGCTACGGTGGTCTGCATAAACCTCACAAGACACTCCATACAAGTAGTGCCTCCAAATCATAAGAGAATGAACAATCGCCGCCAACTCCAAATCGTGCACAGGGTGATTCTTCTCATGAACCTTCAGTTGGCGCGAAGCATAAGCAATAACTCTCCCTTCTTGCATCAATACACACCCCAAGCCAATAGGTGAAGCGTCACAATATACTATATACATCCCAAAACTGGAAGGCAATACTAGGACTGGTGCCAAGGTCAATGTTGTCTTGAGCTTCTGAAAGCTCTCCTCACACTCGTCAGACCATCGAAACTGGGCATTCTTCTGAGTCAATCTAGTCAATGGAGCTGCAATAGAAGAGAACCCCTCCACAAATCGGCGATAATAGACTGCTAGGCCCAAGAAGCTCCTGATCTCTATAGCTGATGTAGGACGCGACCAACTCTGAACCGCCTCAACCTTCTGAGGATCAACCTTGATACCCTCTCCGGATACCACATGCCCCAAGAATGCCACGGAACCCAACCAAACTCACACTCGGAGAACTTAGCATATAGATTTTGTTTTCGCAAAGGTTGGGGCGCAACTCACAAATGCTGCTCGTGCTTCCCCAAACTAAGTGAGTAAATCAGAATTTCATCAATAAAGAGAGTGACAAATGGAATAAACATACGACCTGAACACCCTATTCATCAAGTCCATGAATGTCGCTGGAGCATTAGTCAGACCAAAGCACATCACCAGGAACTCATAATGGCCATATCTCGTACGAAAAGCAGTCTTCGGAACATCTGAAGCCCGAATCCTCAACTAATGATACCCCGATCTCAAATCCCGAATCCTCAACTAATGATACCCCGATCTCAAATCATTCCTCGAATACACACGAGCACCCTGCAATTGGTCAAACAAATCATCGATGCGCGGCAAAGGATACTTGTTCTTAATGGTAACTTTGTTCAGCTGGCGGTAATCAATACACATCCGCATAGATCCATCCTTCTTCTTTACAAATAGAGCGGGAGCAACCCACGGCGATACACTCGGCCTGATGAACCCCTTAGCTAACAACTCCTCAAGCTGCTCCTTCAACTCTTTCGGAGCCATACGGTACGGAGGAATAGATATAGGCTGGGTGCGTGAAGCTATGTCAATGAAGAAATAAATATCACAATACAGAGGCAGGCCCGGAAGATCTGAAGGAAATACATCGGTAAAATCTCGAACCACTGGTACTGAATCAATCATTGGAGACTCGGCAGTGGTGTCCGGCACATAAGCAAGATAGGCCAGACAACCCTTCTCAACCATATGTTGAGCCTTCAAGAATGAAATAACCCGACTGGTTGTACTAACTGAGGAACCTCTCCACTCCATCCTAGGCGACTCGAGTATGGCTAGATTAACTGTCTTGGCATGGCAATTTAGCACGGCATGATAAGGAGACATCCAATCCATGCCCAAAATATTCTCGAAGTCAACCATGTGGCGCAATAAGAGATCCGCTCGGGTCTCAACTCCACAAAACGAAATCACACAGGACTGAAAAATCCGGTTTACAACCACAGAATCACCCACGGGAGTGGACACATAAACAAGACAACCCAAGGACTCATGAGGGACATCCAGAAGCTGAGAAAATAAGACTGAAACATAGGAATAAGTGGATCCTGGATCAAATAACACCGATGCCTCTCGACCACATACTGTAATAATACCTGTGATCATGGCGTCTGAGGCCACTGCATCTGATATGGCCAGGATAACATAGAATCTAGCTGGAGCACCAGAAGACTGAGCCCAGCCAGGATAAACAGGAGCTGGCTGACCTCCGCTGTCATGAATAGGGGCTGGTAGAGCTCCCCCTACCTGGCCTCCACCTCTAGGATCACCACTACCAGTTTTCCCTCCACCCCTGGGTGAGCGAACCGCCGGTGCTGGAAATGTAGGCTGATAGCTCTACTGAACGGCCTTGCCCCGAAACCTGGGGCATGTCCTCCTCTTATGGCCCGGGTCCCCACACTCGTAAACATCTGGCTGGTGGCATGGGCTGCTGCCCTGAAAAAGGACCCTGGACAGCTAGGGGACGGTGAGGACTCTCCGACATGGCACTGAAGTAAGAAATAGAAGACCCCTGATGATCGGAATACCCGGTTGAGGAACCCTGAATGGATGGTGGGCGGTAGGAACTCTCTGGCATGGCGCTGAAATAGGACCTCACTGGAGCACCATGAGGAGGTGGCGGAGGAGCTGAATATGGAGTTCAAGCTAGACTGGCCTCTACCGAACTGACCTCTACCCCTGGTTGGGGCACCTCTGAAATCTCCTGAATATCTAGCTCTCTTATCCTGCTGTACCTACTCCCTAATCCTCGAGCGATAACCCTCGATCCTACGAGCAATCTCCACTACCAGCTGATAAGGAGTCCCCATCTCCACCTCTCGGGACATGTTGTCCCTAGTACCTGAGTGTATCCCTACTACAAATCTCTGCACTCTCTCAACATCAGTAGGTAATATCATAAGGGCATGATGGGACAACTCAGAAAATATGGCCTCCTAATCTGTCACAGACATCTGCCCCTGCTCCAGCTGCTCAAACTGATATCGCAACTCTTCCCTCTCGGAGGGTGGAATATACCTGTCAAGGAACAGCTGAGTGAACTGCTCCTAAGTGATGGTAGGGGAACCTGCTGGCCTACCCAGGATGTAGGACTGCCACCATCTGCGGGCCCTGCCCTCAAGCTGGAAAGTAGTGAAGTCCACTTCATGGGACTCTAGTATCCTCATGTTGTGCAGTCATTCCCTGCACCAGTCAATAATGTCGTGGGCATCATCGCCTTTCTCACCCCCGAAGACAGGAGGGTGCAATCGGGTCCATCTATCCAGTAACTTCTGCGGATCGCCGTCCGCGGCTAATCTGAACTCAGGTGTTGATGCTACCGTCTGGGCTCCACCCACGGGCAGTGTACCGGGTATGATGAAGCGCTGATGTCTGGCTTGCAGCCTGGGCAGTAGGGGTCTGGGCTCCCCCTCCTGCCTGAGATGTGGCAGGATCCGCTGGAAATAAACCAGCCTGGGACATAGTGTCCATGAACCGCATCATACGGCCAATGATCTCCTGGAATACTAGCGCCGTCATGAAATCTACTAGAGCAGAATCTGCTAAGGACACCTCACCCTGCACCTCTATAGTGGGGTCCTCTGGTGGTACAACTGGAATAGCTCGGGGATGCCCTCGTCCCCTGCCTCGGGCTGCTACCCTCCCCAGGCCTCTGCCACGGCCACGAACAACAGGTGTAGCAGCCTCTCCCGGATTTGGAAAATTGGATGTACGCGTCCTCACCATCTATGAGAGAATAGAAGAACGAAATTTGGTAACCATTGACTGCACGATAGAATAAAAATAAGGAAAGGTATTCCTAACACCCTATAACTTCCCGAAGATAAGTACAGACGTCTCCATACCGATCCGCAAGACTCTACTTGGTTTGCCCGTGACTTGTGAGACCTACGTGAACCTAGTGCTCTAATACCATGTTGTCACGACCAAAAATCCTAACTGAGGTTGTGATGGCGCCCAATAGGGGGTCAGGCAAGCCGACTCTAATATTTACTAAAGGCCCCTTTTTATTAGTCTAAACACTTTAAAAATACACTCAGTTTTTAATAGTTAAAACGTGATGTGACGAGGATAGTTAACCAATTTTTTGTAATCAAAACGATCATTATATACATACGAACACGTAAATTAAAATAACAACTACGTGGGTGCCAGGAACTAGTGTCACAAGTCCTACAGGCATACTAACAGAATATACAAAATATAATATGCAATCCCACTGTCTGAAATGAATAGACGGGAAATGAACAAAAGAAAACTCCAAGGTGCCGCCGAGAATCATCAGGAGAAGCAGCTCACCGTGAAGTCGGGTCCAACTGAGATCATAATCGAGATCCGGTCTGATAACCAGATGCACCAGCCTCAGAACCTGTACAATTAAGTACAGAAGTGCAGCATGAGTACATAAACAAATATATACCCAGTGAGTATCCCGCCTAACCTCGAAGAGTTAGTGATGAGAGGTAGGCGTGATACTTACTAGGGTCAATATTTTCTAAATAACATGATTTAATAGGAACTAGGCAGGCAATACAGTCGTAGAAATCACAATGAGATACATATCTTCAAGTATAGTAGTATTTACCTTTGCATGTCAAATTTCATTAACACATAATGTACTAAATTCCCTTATTAACATAAACCAGTTTGTATAATTACAACAAATTCCCAGCGAATCAATAGGCCGGACACGTACAGCCGAAACGTCGCGAAAAATAACATGTGTTGTTCCGCTCACGAATCATACATGTGGCGCGGTGCCGCATACATACATAAAATTATCAATTTTCTTTTTGGGAATTATCAGAGATTATTCATTAAGGCAAGAACCTAAGCAATATATTATGTACCACCACTTCCTAATATTCTTATGCCAAATCAAGGATAATAAGAAAATCAAGATACGTTTAGGAATACATGTAAGGCACATATAAGCATGCTCGTGAGTCACGGAACTACCCAACATAACATAGTAGTGGCTACGCACGGACTCTCGTCACTTCGTGCATGCGTAGCCCCCGCAAATAAGAACATGCAATTATTTGTAGTTAACTATGGGGACGATTCCCCCTTACAAGGTTATAAAGGAGACTCACCTCGTGTCGAACCTACTTCCCAGATCAAGAACGCGCCCGAAACTTCGAACTGTACACCAGAGGACTCGAAACTAGAAAAATGTTATACAAATTCATTAATTTATGCTCAAAACATGGAAATTCTCCTACTCACTTAGTAAATTTCCCATTCTTGAAGAAATTCTACAATCTAACCTCGGGCCCACATGCTCGAATTCTGCAAAAACTCACGAAGGAAACACTCACCCGTACCCTAAGGATCATTAAGATACGATTTCTTCTTGATTTCATAGCAAATTCACGGGTAAATTCTCACATTAACGGAAGCCCAAGGTTACTACCCCATTCATTTCCATTAATTTAGCTAGTTAGTTAAGCTAGTATTTCATGCATGAAGCTAATATTAGAGTGGAAGTTACTTACCTTCAATGAACGGGTCGTTTGCCCCTCTTAAATGGTGGAAATCCCCCAAAGGAAGAAGATGAAGATAAGGGAAATGAGTTAATTCCTGTGTATAAAAACACACTGTCTAGACAGCATTTCCGCATTTGCGGCTCGAGGACCACACCTGTGGTCTCGCACTTGCGAGCAAAAGCGCGCACCTGTGGAAATGGACTAGGATGCCTGGGCCCGCACCTGTGGTCCCAGCAGGAGCGGTCCCGCACTTGCAACTGGGCAACCGCACCCGCGGTCACACCAGAACAGGTGCACCAGCAGCTAATTCAGCTGGTTTTTGGCCTGATGTGGTGTCCGGGATGCATCTAGGCCCACCCGAGCCCCCGTCCAAATATACCTGCAAGTCCCAAATCATAATACGGACTTGCTCAAGCCTTTGGAACACCCAAAACAACGCTAAAACTCAAAATCATACCTCAAAACCCCTTAGAACCAAACTTAAGAACTTTATTTTTCTAGACTTCGCTAACAACGCGCCGAAACGACCTATACTATTCGGAATTACACAAAATTTTGCAAGCAAGTCATAAATGACATAACGGAACTATTCCCGATCTCGGAATTCCGTTCGGACCTCGATATCGTAAAAACACGTCCCAAACCATAATAGGAACTTAAGAAACTCTTAATTCAATGTTGGGCGACGAAACGCTCCCAGGTCATCAGAAACCCATTCCGAACATACGACCAGGTCCGGAATCATCATATGAAGCTACCGCAATCTTCAAAACTCGATTTCGAGGTTGTTTACTAAAAATGTCTCCCGAAGTCAAACGTGGCCTTTAAGGAACCGAATGCTCCTATAGCGCTCTAAAGACTTCCGAAATCCCGGACCACTTGTCCCCGTAAGTCATAAATCATAAAAGCCTCCATGGGAGGTTTCATTTAGGGGAACGGGGTCCGATAACGCAAAATGACCGGTCAGGTCGTTCCTTGTTCCCTCGCTTACACGTTCACATAACACAATTATAATCTAATAATCCCACATAACGTAAACCTCGGCCAGGATCCATAATTTTGAACCTCGCAGAGTGCCTAACACCTTCTCTTTAAGGTAATTTGATCCCTTACTCTATTTTTGGTGATGTAGATTAGTAAAAATAGAGTTATTTGCAAATAAGTTCCCAAACGCACCTTAAACTGTTAGGTTGCGTCTCTTCTCTATTTTTTTTAATCCACTAGGCATTTTGCTTAGTGCTGATTTTTGTATATAAAGAATAAAGTACAACAAAGGAGGGGTACATAAACCTGACCTCCGAAGATATGATACATGAACACCTGGTCATCCAAATATGACGACCAGGTGAAACCTGAATGCTATGATGAGTTAGACCTATAATGATGTTCCAATTGACTATCCAACAGTGATAGTCAATTGGATGTACAAAATCAAAGTGAAGTAAACTTAGGTCAACTATACAAAAATGACCAAGTGAACCTATTTCTTCTATGTAAAGGAAGTGGAGAGCCAGCTTCCATATACAACAAGTTCTACATGTAGAATAGATGTAGAAATTCCCTATAAGGCATGGGCAAAAACATGTGTAAATGGAGGGAAACATCTTCAATCTTGCTTTGACATTGGTGTCAAGGAAAGCTAGGTTGAAGATGTCTATCAAAAGGGTCCTTGTTTGTGGACATTAGAGAGTCATTGCTTGTGAACAGAATGGCAATTGTTGTATGTTATTGCTAACAAAAGAGGGTAAGCATTTGCTTGTTTCCTGCATCCAGTTAAACTTGAAGCACCCAATGAAGCTTATGCAAGAAATGATCCATTGCTGGTGATAATTGATTGTAGAATTGAGCAGATGAGCTAGGTCTGGACCCCTAGGAGTGTGCTGCTGGAAATCCGTGCAAAAGTTGATTTTTTTTGGACTTCACCATTGAGGTTGAAACCTAGAGTAGCAGCTGCTGATAGCTTGTGTTGCTGCCTGCTTTCAAAGTTGCCCCATGTGGTTCTTTCATGATGTTTCCACAGTTGTGTGTGTAGCTGAGGATGAGCATGTGTTGGCTCATGCAGGTTCTAACAGGAAGGCTATGACAGACCTTTAAATAGTGACACAATTGCAGAAGGTTGAGCATTTGAAATGCTAATACCACTCCTTGCAATTGAGTCAATATATTGAATCTATCTCAGGTACCTGCAAAAACAAACAAACAGATTAGTACAAAAACTTCTGCTTCCAGGTTCTTGTGTATACTGGGAGCATTTTTGGGGGTTATATTGTGAGGGTCATGACTTTTCATTGGAGGTATAAAAGGAGGTGGAGTGGTGTTGGCTTGTAGAGCTGAAGGTTATTGTGTGACAGCCTAGTTGTTGATACCCAATTTTTCTTCAAATTATTTTCAAACTTGTATATATACTTTCAAAATCACTCCTTACAGTAACTGGTATTTTCTCACAGTTTTTCGTATTTTTATCAAATCATTTTCCTATTTTTTTATACTTTATATTCCATAATTATTCATAAATGAGATAATTCCAAATGATTCTCTTACTCAACATGTTATTTATATCCTATTTAATTCCCCTATGATTTTATTATTTCACAAAGTAGCCAATATTGGCATCATTTGGTTAATTTCAGCAGTTTTGCAATTATAGCACAAATGTGCATTTATACCATTTCAAAATCAATAAGTGATCATTTATAATTTTTATATCTTAGTCAATCGCCTTAATTTCATTTATTTGGTCTCATTTCATTTTTACATAATTATTAGCTATTTTATTAATTAATTACCTTATGTAATTGGGTATTTAACGTTTAGCCCAATTTTTATTTAAATTTTAGCCAACCCTTAACCCAACCCCACCTGACCCATAACCCACTCTCTAACCCAGCCCAAAACCCACAAATAACTCCTAACCCCACACTTGATCTGAACCGTTGATCAAATGAGATCAACGGTCCAGATCATTGTTACCATAATTAAACCTAATCACTACCCCCCTCCGACCCCTCATTCTCTAACACTCACTCTTTCTCTATATCTCTCTTTGTTACTCTCTAGTTCTCTCTAGAAGCCTCCTTGGCTTCCCTTCTCCAATGGAGTCCGGTCATCTTCTCCGACTGGTTCTCTCACCTAAAATCATGGCTCCTCATCGTCTCATGGTTAAATGTCCACTTTGCACCAGTCCAGTGATGCTCTAGGGCTCTCAGGCGAACCTAGAGCGGTACAACTCATATCCCATGGTCCCATGCTACTTTTCGGCTTCCCCGGCCATTTGAGTAAGTTTACAGCCTGTTCTGGCTTAGGCCGGTGCCGTCTTTGAGGTTCTTCTTACATCTTTGGGTTCCACGAAACCCTAACCCTATATCTTTCGATTTATTATAGATCTACTTTAGATCTTTAGTGTTCAAAATTTCTTTCTATATTTTTATCAGAAAACTTTCATCTTTAAACGTTCTTTCAACTTTTAAAACTAGGGTTTCACAAACCCCTTTCAAAATCGATTTTCCTTTACTTCTGCTTTAATGTTATTCAATTTTTTTGGTTTGTTAATGCGTTTTGATTCAAAACTTCTTACGAAAAACCCCAATTTTTTTAGGTTTTTAGTCCGTCTTGTTTGCTATGTTTAGTCAATCTGTATATTTCTTCTAGGATCCCTATGTGCTCTATGTTTCTTACTTTAATTCATGGATAGGGTTCCTGATACCCTCTATTGACTCTGTAATGTTTTCTTCGAACCTATGATTCTGTATGTTCTGTGCTGGTTTTTCGAATTGTTTCCCTTTATTGTGTGACACTTTCCATGATTGTGTTTGATTCCCTGTGATTTCAATTACAGTTGAGATTCCCTCGACTAATTTCTAGAATTAAACCCATACTTTGTTTTGTGAATATGCTATCAGTGTGTACTTTTCTTAATTACGTGTTATGAACCTGGTCTTTATTACACACTCCATGCTTTTACTACCCCCGTTATGGTAAGATCACTCTATTTGATTCCTTTCCCTGATTTAACTCTGATTGGCCCGTTTGAACTTGACTTCGTAATTAAACAGAGTCCAGGACTTTAGTTGACACTGATTGGTTATTATTTCCATAATTATGTTAGACTAATTATTCCTTACCTTATTTTCTTTACTCGTTTTCAGAATTATAAAACACCCTACTCACTTTAGCATAAAAAAACCAAGAGATACACGAACACACACACAAACAGTACTGATATTGCTCTGAACTCTCACTTGCTTTGATGCATATTCTCTCTTGTTCTTCTGGCTACTCAGTCGGCTGAAATCCAAGACTGAACAACTTATTGTTGCTCTATTGCTCTGCATACCACTGTCCAATTGCTCTACTTCTCTGCACCTAGATGTTCTATTCTTATTCCTAACTGGTATGTTTCTAGTTTAAGTATATAACATCCAACTCAATATTTTCATGTGTTCAACATGTCTACTTGCCTATGTGATTACCCTTTCCCTTTAGTCTAACATGTCTATTGATTTCCCTTATATGTTTCTATCATGAATCTGCCTGACTCCCGACAATATGAGCATGCACCCCCTAATACTTAGTTATTATGTAAATCCTAATCCTGGACCTAATATGTGACTCTGTTTGACACCCCTCAATTTGATGCTTTTAGATTCTTGGCATGAACATTCCGTGATAACTAGGCTGTGATTGTTCAAACCATATAACACTAGCCTAAGGACTATTTGTGTGCAAGTCTGCCTCTACTATGTGACTTATTTGTCCCCTAGTCCCCCTATCTCTGTTTGTGTTTGCTTCATAAGCCATGTATGGTCTGGGTTGCTGATTGTCTTGTTTCTTTCTTCTGCAAACAAAGTTTTTCATAAAACAAACTCTCATGTTGATTTCTGAAGCTATTTTTCAAAACAGCTATTTCTAAAAGCTACTTTTCAAACTCAACTCTTTTCTAAACTATTGGCACATCTCACTACTCTTAGCTCTAAGTTCTTTCCCTTCATGTGAGCACTGCCTTGGGGACCATTTGAGTACCTACTGAACTCTGACACACAAGGCTGGCATTCCACACTGCACTTACTCATTTCTGGCTAGGGTACTTGGGTGTGAGCACTGCTTGGGGTCTTTTGAGATCCATAGGAACTCTGAAACACTTGGGCTACAAAAGGTCATGGCATATGGCATTGTTGGATCTAAGGACTTGGGCCTACTGTTAGTCCTTCTATAGTGTAACTTTTTAATTTCCTTATTTGTTGAGTTTGTGCAAGGCTGGTCTGTAATTAATTGTAAAAAACAGTTATGGGCTGGATAGTGAAATGGGCGGGTTTGTGCATGCTTAGTACAGTTATGGGTAGAAACCATGCTATAGGATTTATTTTGTATATGTGTGCAATAGTTACCATGATTAGGAATACTTGCCATGCATGCATTAGAAAACATGTTTTAGGCCCGTTTATCTTAGTATTTTTTCCATACTCATGCCTCTCTTAGAAATCCTGTTTTAGGTTACAAACATTAATCGTCAATATTTGCATTAGAGATCATGTTACCCTAGGAATTCATTCTCAGGATGCTCATATTACCTATTGATCACGCTCAACTATGTCTTCTATAAAGACTAAACGGGCGTTGCAAATATAATCCTGGGGTATTTTGCCCAGATTCAATCCCTCAGGGAATTGACGTATCAAGCACGCTGTATAAATTAGTACTCAGCTGTCACCTGATGTTTGTTAAATTACTAATACTGATTAATTATACTAAGGTATAAATAATTGTAATAAAAATCTAAGGTTATAGTTTCCCCCACTGGTGAACTTACGNGTAATTATGATAATTTACTAGACGCACTCTCTCAAGTTACGCTAGCTAGATTGCATTACAGTTCACTTAGATTGCACCCGAAGTATCGTTATCTCTAATCCAACCTCTAAACCCTCGGTTATGACTTTCGTCTATACTCTGGGAGTGGTGTTGTTCAAATAATTATCTAAATATGCACTCTCTCTCGAGTAGATACATAATAACTAGGCACAGCTAATTGAGGGCCCTTCAATCAACTACAACAAGAACG
>MDKJ01109527.1:0-15075 GCA_005239525.1 Nicotiana knightiana | reverse complement strand
GCATTTTGAATCCCTCGGAAATTTTCATGTATATCTCATTATCAAGTGAGCCATAAAGGTAGGTCGTAACCACATCCATTAAATGCATGTCAAGCTTTTCATGGACAGCAAAACTAATGAGATAACAGAACGTTATAGCATCCATGACGGGTGAATATGTCTCTTCATAATCGACACCAGGCCTTTGTGAAAATCCTTGTGCAACAAGGCGTGCCTTATATCTTTGTACCTCATTTTTCTCATTCCTCTTGCGTACAAAGACCCATCTATAGCCAACAGGCTTAACACCATTAGGTGTTTGGACTACAGGCCCAAAAACTTCACGTTTCGCAAGTGAATTCAGCTCTGATTGGATTGCTTCTTGCCATTTTGGCCAATCATGTCTTTGTCGACATTCTCCAACAGATTGAGGTTCAAGATCCTCATTATCTTGCATAATGCTAGATGCAACATTATATGCAAAGACATAGTCCACCACTATATCGACTCGATTCAAATTTGTCTCAATATCGATTGGATTTATTGATAGTTCCTTATTATCTTGAGTCTCAGGCTCATTGGTTTCCTCATGAATCTCAAAATTTACTAAATCATGAATTTCTTTATGAGACTCTTTCGTAGTGTCATTTTGATCATTTATTTTCCTTTTTCTAGGATTTCGATCCTTAGAACCCAATGGTCTGCCACGTTTTAGGCGTGCTTGTGACTCATTAGCTATGACACTAGAAGATTGTCCAATAGGGACATCAATACGGATTGGAACATTCTCAGCAGGGATATGTGATTTTGTTATCCTTTTCAAATCCGTAAATGCGTCTGGCATTTGATTTGCTATTCTTTGCAAATGAATAATCTTTTGCACCTCTTTTTCACAAATAGAGGTACGTGGATCAAGATGAGATAATGATGGATTTTTCCACAAAATTTCCCATTTGGTTTCATCAATTTCTCCCCCTAATTTTGGGGAAAATGTCTCATCAAATCGTCAGTCTGCAAATCGGGAAGTGAATAAATCCCCCGTTAATGTTTCAAGATAGCGAATAATGGATGGCGATTCAAACCCAACGTATATTCCTAATCTTCTTTGGGGAACCATTTTGGTGCGATATGGCGGTGCTACATGCACATATACTGCGCATCCAAAAATTCTTAAATGGGATATATTAGGTTCATGACCCAAAACTAATTGCAACGGGGAATATTTATGATAATTTTTCGGTCTGAGACGAACTAGCATTGATGCATGTAAAATGGCGTGACCCCAAACAGAAGTGGGCAGCCTCGTTTTCATGAGTAACGGTCTTGCTATCAATTGCAGACGTTTAATTAAAGACTCAGCAAGGCCATTTTGAGTGTGAACATGAGCTACAGGATGTTCCACTTTTATCCCAATTGATAAGCAATAATCATTAAATGCTTGGGATGAAAACTCAGCAGCATTATCAAGTCTAATAGACTTAATTGGATTATCGGGGAATTGCGCCCGTAATCGAATTATTTGTGCCATTAATTTTGCAAACGCGAGGTTGCGAGATGACAATAGGCACACATGAGACCATCTAGAGGATGCATCTATTAAGACCATAAAATATCTAAACGACCCACTAAGGGGGTGAATAGGTCCACAAATGTCCCCTTGTATACGTTCCAAAAACGCAGGGGACTCAATCCCAACCTTTGTTGGTGATGGTCTTATAATTAACTTGCCTTGATAACAAGAAGTGCAAGAAAATTCATTATTTAAAAGAATCTTTAAATTCTTTAATGGATGCCCATTTGAGTTTTCTATAATTCGTCTCATCATAATTGATCCAGGGTGTCCCAATCGATCATGCCAAAGTACAAAAGTATTGGAATCAGTAACCTTATGGTTTACAATAGAATGTGCTTCAATTGCACTAATTCTTGTCCAATACAGGCCACAAGATAAAGATGGGAACTTCTCAATAACCCTCTTTTGGCCAGAGACATTCTTGGTAATGATGAGATATTCAAGATTATTCTCATCTATTGTCTCAATATGATATCCATTTCGGCGGATATCTTTAAAACTCAACAAGTTCCTTTTGGACTTGGAGGAGAACATTGCATTCTCTATGATAAGTATTGTTCCCTTAGGCAGAGTTATAGTAGCTCTTCCAGAGCCTTCAATTAATTTACTACTACCAGAAATTGTAGTAACATCTGCCTTACACATATTTAAATGAGAGAAATATTTCTTCTCTTTGAATATTGTATGTGTTGTACATGAATCAACTAAACAAATATTTTTACAATTGAACTTTGATCCAAGTTTGCTTTGTGAGTTATCCATATTTTCTTCCCATGGTTTGACATACAAAAGAAATATACGAATAAATATTAGTATTTAAATTTTTTAAGTGCATACATGACTTGTCATGCTAATTAGAACACTCAGCCGAAATCATTCTGAAGAATGTTAAATAAGTACATGTTTCAAAACACACAGATCAAAAACAATGTATATGTTTCAAAACGCTAACAAGCTATTTGCATTCTCCATTTTAAATATGGCCAAGATCGAGGGCAATACAAAAATATTTAATTAGATGACTTAGTTTTTCTTTTTTTCACAACTAATGACTTATTACTAATTAAGAAAGAAGCAAACATATTCAATGGTAGGGTGTTGTATATGTTGTTCAAACGGTAAAGATCATTGGAAATAAGAAGAAATATCTATAAATTGTGGCTGAAATTTCTGCGATCATTTTATTTTATTAACAAATGAAACTTTGTTGTTGTCAAAAACGCACGGACTATATTATTTGCTTTTAGATGTGGGAAATATAGTTTCGGACAAACCTTATGCAATAGGGAGTGCCATAATGAATATGACAGGAGTCTTTCTGTATTAAAAAGTATTGTCATTTTTGTTAATCGAAATTTGTTATAAATAGAATTTATTTAATCAAAACGAACTAAAACTATTTCATAAAATAAACAATATTAATCGATACTAATGACTACTACTCATGTAAAGAAATATAATTACATGATGTTTATTCATTAGCTACTACGAATAGGCGAAAATGAAAATTAAACTACTCAATCATCTTTAACCACGGATCCATCACCAATCAAGTGGTCTATTTTTCCATCAGGGCGCTCAAAGAAGTCTGCCACATCTAAGTGGGTGATGTCAAATTCATTGTCATAGACAAAATTAGCTTCAGGGCCTTTATTCTTTAGAGATGCTTGATAAAGCTCAACCAAATGTCTTGGTACACGACAAATTTTTGCCCAATGGCCTTTTCCACCGCAACGATAACATTCAGTCTCTGAACCATTTGCCTTTGGCTTCTCATATTTCCCTTTCCACTTTTGGTGGTTATTTTTCTTTGGGGGGTGATTAATACCAGGAAAATTTCTTCTTTGTCCACGACCACGGCCACGACCACGACCATTAATAGGGCCACGACCTTTCTCACGTTTGGCATAATGGGAATACACTTCATTCACTTCAGGCAATGGTGTAGACCCAGTGGGTCGATTTTCGTGATTTCTCATGAGCAAGTCATTATTTCGCTCAGCCACAAGGAGAAGAGAAATCAACTCTGAGTACTTCTTGAAACCTTTCTCTCGGTATTGCTGTTGCAAGACCATATTGGAAGCATGAAACGTTGTAAACGTTTTTTCAAGCATATCATAATCAGTGATAGTATCTCCACAGAGTGTCAATTTATAAGTAATTCTGAACATTGCAGAATTATATTCAGAAACAGACTTAAAGTCTTGGAGCCTCAGATGAGCCCAATCATATCGTGCTTGTGGAAGAGTGACCAACTTTAAGTTGTCATATCTTTCTTTTAAGCCATTCCACAAAACAAGTGGATCTTTGACTGTGAGATATTCTATTTTCAACCCTTCATCAAGGTGATGGCGCAAGAAAATCAAGGCCTTAGCACAGTCTTGGGTAGATGCTTTATTTTTATCTTTAATGGCGTCTCCAAGACCCATTGCATCTAAATGGATTTCAGCATCCAACACCCATGTCATATAGTTCTTGCCCGAAATTTCAAGGGCAACGAACTTTCTTTTCATAATGTCAGTCATAATTAAAAGAAAAGGAGAGGAGAAAAGTTATACCTTAATCTTCTCAAAGAGCTTCTTGAGACGGTAGAGTCTCGTGCTGATAACGTGTTATGAAACAATAAAGAACAAGAACAATATTGCAGAGAAAGAGAGAGGGGAAATTCTTATTGAATTTTGGGATGATTTACAATGAGCTAAGACCCCTCTATTTATACGGAAAAATGACTTAGCCACAAAGTAGCACTTCTTAAAAGATAGACATTCACTCTAAATAGAGTTCTATTTATAACACTATTAAATTTTTCGAAACAACTTAGTTTTCAATAAATCACAACTCGACATTGCAGTATTATGAGTTTGAATTTTAGTATAGTTACCTGGTCACAATTGTTCTCTTACGTAATGTTCTCAATTTTCCTTTATTTTCTCAGACCCCATTAGTGATATTTTATTCAGTGATTGTTGTTATACGGAGTATGTGATTTCTAGAGATTTTTTCTTTTTACTTTTTCTAGTCAGTATACATATATTATATACTGCTTAGACACGAAGCAGTTAGATAGCAGTGATTCTTTAAATTAATTCTTCATAAAAATATATTATTAATATTTTCCAAAAAAATTCACATTTGTAGGCCTATTTAATTTAATGGGTTCCAAGCCAATAAATATGGATAAGTTGAACCAATTGACAGTCACTTTCATAGGAAGATAATAATGATTTATATTTGTTCTAATGCCACTTTATAAATTCACGATTGCTTTAACTTTTGCTTTTAGCCAACAATTAAACCAAAGAACATTGCTTATCTAGTTATCTAATCCATCTTTAGATGATCTACAATTCTTAAGCCCCCCAAAAATGGGGGAAAAAGAGGGTAATTAACATATATAATAGAGTTGATTTTTTTTTTATTTAAAAAAATAAAATCTGGTTTGTGCTTGTACGAGTTTCGACTTTATACATAGGTTAAAGCTTACAAAAAAAATTCATAAATAGAATACATCGTTAAGCATTACTATTCAAAATTTGCCTAATCCCAAAACTAAGACTATAATTATTTCATTTTTATGGCTTCTAATTGGTATTGGTTAGACAGGGAATTATTGGACAGTAAAATCAAAACAGGTGTAATTATATTATCATAATAAAATGTATGTCTCTTTCATTAATATTATGTTTTGTGCTTCAATAATTATCTCTTTTTAATTTGGAGGATAATTATTTTCATCACGTTTAATATCTTTCAACATTATACAAAATTTAATATGGTAATGTGAAAGCAAGTAGATGGAGATATTGACACCTATTTTATGCCTTCACGTAGACCATGATTTTAAATAGATTGAGCAAACAACCACCAAAGGTAGAATGGATATCATCATTCCTCCCTTAGGTTTCGGCTTTCACTTTCGGAAATGAAATAATTCTTGATAAGAGCACTTTCTCCTATGATAAGTTTATGTGACGACGTGAATTCGAATTAATCAAAATTTCAATATAGATATCGAACACTGAACTTAAAACAAAAAAAAGAAGCAAAGAAGAAATTAACACCTCATGGGAAAAAAATGCAAGAAAAGTCATTGTCTAGGGTTGAAAATCATTGTAACTTTATGGCTATGCATTAAACACATTTCTCAATCGGGTTTAGCAAAGGAAACAAATCATAATTTTTATAGATCAACACGCAAGGGGAAACTTTTCTAAAGAGAACAAAGAAAATTTTCACATTTTATGTATTTATTTCCTCAAGTTTGCAGTTAAAAATTGTTTTGCCTTGTATTCTCTCCTGTCCATAGTAAGTGTTTTTTCGATCTTTTTTTGTGGTTCAAAATAAGTGATTTTTTTCCAGATTTTAAGAATGAATTAATTATTTTTGTCCTACATTGTCCTTGGAGTAAATAGTATTGAAGTATGTGTTAAGAGTATTTATGTGAAGAGAGTAAATATTAATATGGTCAATTTTATTCCTAACTTAATAATTTATGTTAAAAGGTAAATTTTTTAATCTGTGTAAAAACAACTAAAAAATCACTTATTATGAACCGACGGGAGTAGGACTTGGCAATAAATTGCCTATTGCTGTCAGATTTCTTGAATTTAATCACATAATTTACTTTATTGTATTAGTTGTTACATCCCTAGTTTTTAAATGAAGACTAATAGCTAGTACTTTCTCTGTCTTAATTTATGTGAGGGAAGTTGACTGAATACGAAATTAAAAAAAAAAAATTATGGTCTAAAATAAATGATAAATTTTTTTATTTAGTTATAAAGTATCTCATTAAAGGTATCATAGAAAGTTTAAAATTAAAATATCACAAAATGTAGAAATATATTATTATTTTTGGGGTGACTAAGAAAAACTGACATAAATTGAAACAGGAAAATACTAGTTTAATAAGCTAAAGAGTTAGTCATTGATGCCTCTTCAAAAGTTTACCTATTTTGAAAAGTATCCAATTCGATTTTCATTTTTTTTTTTTTTTCTAATTTTTTTTTAAAATTTATTTTAAAGAGGCAAAATATAAAGTTGTATTGGAAAGCATTATTTGAAATAAATAGCAATAAAATGAAACATTGTTTACCTCGAAAATACGAGTAACAATTAAAAATGATTTGTGGTTTTAAAGATACATGATTTAGTTCAATACTAATTAATAATCAAGAAATATAATGTATAAATGAAAGAAATGAGTAAATCAAACCATGTTGCTAGGCAATATCGACTTCGAGCCAAATTGACCTCGAGATAGATCAAGAACAATAAAGCAAGAATAATAAAGCTAAAGGACAATTCTGATGAACAATGAGCGAAAAAGTAAGAGAGTATATTCTTTGCCAATGATTAGATGATCTTTACAAATGATTGGGGTCTCATTTATATAATAAGGGAACCCTAAATAAGGTACATTTCTATTTACAGTAAAGAATCTTATTGGGACAACTATTTAACCGCCTAGTATGAATCCATACAAATTTATTCCGGGATTTACGCCATGATCTTGGGGACGTGGCGGGAATCTTGTTCATTCTGTTACAAATTCATAATGACATTATCTTGAGGCCAGTCACATTAGGCTCCGACATTCCTTGAACACTTGATTCTTCGAGCCTCGTACTCTGTCGTTGAGCTCGATCTTGGTCCCTCGAGCTCGAACTCGATTCATCCCAAACTCGGGCTTAAGGCGATCCTTCGAACCCTGGAAATCGAGCATACCTGATTTTTATCGTATACAGATAGTCCCCGTGTTTCTTAGAGTAAAATGATAAGGAACGATTTGATTTTCGATGCTCCGACGCCTCGACCATGCTGTCAATCTTGTGATGTCAGCGACCAGAGTGACTGAAAAGTCGCTTTTGCATAGTTCCCTAGGTCATTAATTGGAGGCGACTGATGGTCGACTATTTGGCTTCCCCAAAACGCTTAAGCGGCCTCTATAAATAGGCCAACTTCATAATTTATGCAAACTTTACTTCTCAAATCATTCTTAAAATCTCTTTAGCTCATTCAACTTCTTTGAGTTCACCCTCTTCTCAATTTTCTCTTACTACAACATCTACTCCTTCTCCTCTTTTGAATTTGTAAACCGCAATGGCTAAAACATCTAAAACTGTTCCTCAGAAATAAAAAGCTTATTCATCATTTCTGCCGGCCAGAGGTAGAACGATGGTGCCACCTCGTATCGAGGAGTGTATTCCCGGGCCATGCGAAATAACTTCCGATTTTAAAATTGATAAACCCGCTTCAGTCCCTAGTCGATGTGAACCCATGTCTCGGTACATCTGTTTGATAACCGAAGCCAAAATCAAACAGGTGAGAAAGGATTGCCATTGGGAGGACAAAGAGGTGGTGATACCTTCCCTTGAGGAGGATATTACTACCCACAAAGCAGGGTACCTGAGCGTGTAGACCTATCCGTTCACGTTGGGTACCGTAGATCCTGCCCTGGATCCTATAGACCAAGTCATTCTCGATTTTTGCCAACAATACCAAGTGACGCTTTGTCAGAGCTACCCCTCATTCTGGCGAATCATCAATCTGATCAGATACTTCTCGAACCAGGTCGAGGGGATGCCTTTTACCCTTGACCATCTGATCAGGCTATACAACTCTCGCCTTTATCGGGGTGGCCTGATAAAACTGCAATGCCGGTCCACAAAATCTTTCTTCTCCAACATCGATAAGGTCAAGGACCAAGGATGGATGAGCCAGTTTGTTCGAATCAGAACCTGCGACCTGATTCCTGCTGAGAGGATGCCATTCCTCGAGGAATGGAACATGAAACGTAAGTACATGTTTATCGATTGTGATCTAATACTCCGCTTTTCCTTATCTTTCTCGATCCCATCCCTATCTCGATGTAATTTCTTTAAGATGATGCAACTGTTGCTTGGTTTCCTGGTACGGTTCCGGACCTCCCAAGCTAGATTCGGCTACTGGCCTCTACTTCTTCATACACTGAACGCAACTGGTATAATTTGGCAAAAGGTCGATGGGAGGCCAAAAATCATGGTGAGTTCTATTGTTTGCATATTTGTGTTCCTTAGTGAAATACTTACTTCTATTTTTATGTAGGCCTCAGAGACGTTGTTGCTATGCGGCTGCCCCCGCCCGGTGAAGAAGAAATCTCAAAGCCCGCTAAGGAAAAGAAAAGGAAGAGGGGGTCACCCGAAAGTTCCCCGAAGCCAAAGAAAAGCAAGCTTTGAAAGCCTAAGGCCGATACCATGGCCCTATCTCCAAAAATGGCCCAACGTCTTCGTGCTGAGGACGAAGAGAGAGACGACGAAGAGGGAGAAAATGATGGCTGCCTGTTGATAGCTCGGAAAAGAGGAAGCATTGACGCTTCGAAGGCCACTAAATCGATGGTGGCATATGCGATTTAATCTCGAACCGAAGAAATTTCGGAGGGGAGCTCGTGCAAAGTCCCCCATCCATCAGGTGAAAAAAGTGTGCCTCGTCTCGGGGGACACTTGGTGGGGAGCTCTAAGAGCCTAGTTTAGAGTCCCTTCAAAGACAGGATAATATCCCAAGTGAATCACTTGGGGTAATCAATGTAGATGATTCGCCGCCGGGCCCGATGTTCTCCGAAGGGGAATTCCGAGATGCCCAGGCCATGAGGACTCTTGATGTGGGAACGACTCATGAAGGGAGTGACATTTTTCGGGAGTGCCTTGCAGGGATCGAGGATGGTCCCGATCCTGACGCCTCATTTATTTTTGATGAGGCCCAAAGGCTTCTTAAACAAGTAAGTTTTTGTCTTCATAATTACGCTCGAGTTTAATTCTCATCTTTCTAAGTCTAACTCCTTTTCTTTGCGTGAAGGCCGAGTCGCTTCACCCATAAGCATTTTCCAAATCTCGGGCCGAGCTAGCCCGATGTGAAGCCAAACTTAAGAAGCTGGTGGAAGAGAGGGAAGGCCTTAAGCGCCTTTATGTACAGAAAGAGGAGGAGGTCAGGGACCTCCGAGTCGAGTTGGCGAAGGCTCGTCAAGAACAGATCGAGCTTATTGAAAAGGTAATACAACCCTTGAGGATTTGTTACGCTTTTATCTGGTTAGGTGACTAACACTTCAACTTTGCAGGCCCAGCAGAAGGGTGAGCTGGTGGAGCAGCTTCGAGAAGAGCTCAAGATGAAAGAGGCCGAGACCCTAGGGTAGAAGCAACACATGGACTGTCTCGCCTCTGAGAAAGATTCGCTTCAGGAACAACTGACTTCAATCGAGCGCCAACTTCAAAATGCAAAGGAGGAAAGCTTGGCCTGGAGCCTCAAAGTCGAGGAGCTCGAAGCTAAATCAGTTGCCGAGCTTGCGAAGAACAAATCTGAGGCAGAGGCATTTGTGTCCTCATACCGAGCTGACGCTGAATCTACTAATACTCGGGCACAGGAGATCTCCATTGCGGCTGAATTTAAGTTATCATGTGCTCTCGACCATGCTAGGCGATAGTCTCGGAGAGAAACTCTCGAGGAGGTGCACGCTCGTGGCTTCGACCTCTCAGATGATACTGAAAAAGCAAAAACTTTGGAGGAAGAGGCTACCCTTTTTCTCTCTGATGACGAGGGTTCCGCTATGGCTCCGAGAGCGGGGGAGATGAGGACGAATTCCTTGAGGAGGAGATTCCCGAAGATGAGGCCCCTGATGATGCAGCTCCTGAGGATGTGGCCCCAAAATAGATTGGGTTCTTTTTTTGTTTCTTTGTTTTTGTGTAAGTACCCTTCGTGGGTGTTGTAAATATCTTTTTTTAATATAAAGAATTCCTTTGCTTCATCTCCGATTTGTATTGAATTCCGTGTTGTCTTTATCTTTGTGAATTTTTTTTTGATAACTTCAATGATCAAGTGAACATTGGCTCGGATTCTGAATATAACAACCCTTAGGGTTTTTAGTGATCAATGGGCTATCTTCGAACTTATGATAGAATACCTCTTAAGGTTTTTGTTAATTCTCGAGCTATGTTTAAGTCGATTTGATGCGAGCTCGGGATGATGGGACTCTTGAGTCCGAGTTGAGTGA
This sequence comes from Nicotiana knightiana, assembly GCA_005239525.1. Lineage (NCBI taxonomy): Eukaryota > Viridiplantae > Streptophyta > Magnoliopsida > Solanales > Solanaceae > Nicotiana > Nicotiana knightiana. The sequence goes on along the minus strand of MDKJ01109527.1, from coordinate 4,501 downwards.
GAGTAAGGTCTCGAACTTCGCATTCTTCGGCCCTTATACTCTTTTATATAGGCCCTTAGGCTCTTTTAGGTCGGCCCTTAGGCTCTTTATGGTTGGCTATTTCGACCTCTAAGACGATTATAATTTTTCCCTCTTTTCGACTGAAAGACTTAGTTAAGATTTCTTTATGCCTTAGCATGTATTTTTTGTACCTGTTGGGTTTTTCGAAGGTTCGACCGATCAGAACCTCATTTGTAATCCTTTTGTGTTACGATAATTGAATACCTATTGAGGCTTTTTCGAAGGATGATTTTATTAAAGCCTTTAAATTCTTGGAGGGCTGATTTTATCGAAGCCCTTTTTGCTTTTGCCGAGGGTAGCCTAGTTTAACCGATTTTTCAAAGTATTCAAAGGTCTTTAACTTATGGAGGAAGTCATACGTCTCCGAGCTGCGTTATTTCAGCCGTATCCTTTTTTATATGACTGTAGTCTTTTAATAAGGCCATAGCCTTTTAATAAGGCCATAGCCTTCGGGTATGTCTCTTGGACTTGTTTCTCGATAACCCTTTGAACTTGTTCAAAAGGTTAGTCCCGGAGTATGATGGCCTTGGCCTTTATGTCGAGGGTTGTTTCTTTGAGGTCTTATGAGTTTAAGTTTGCATAGTTCGAATGTGTTTTACTATCGATGGTAGTCCCCGAGTGGTCGAGATGTACTTGTGTCTTGGCTCTTGAGCCTTTTCTCATATAGAATTGTAAGTATGGAGTAACAAATTTATTTAAGACATGATATAGAAAAGGTGCTTCTTTCAATAACTCGTATGTGTGTACATGTTTTGCCTTCGAGGCTCGGTATTCCTATATGGGCACGGTTCCTTTGACCGTTTGGCCCATTACAAAGTTTCCCTATCGAGGCATTTTTAGGCATGGAGTATTTTCCTATTTTCCTCAAAAATACCGGTCCCCGAGGGGTGATGCCCCCAGTATTCAAGGTGAATTGAAAATAAGCCTTGTATACTTATGGAATTCCCCTTAGGTAGCATATAATTGTTGCCTCATTCAAAACCTCACCGGAAAAATCCATTTGGGATAAAACCCGATCTAAGGAAAAAGAGTGCAACACATGATTTAAAACCTAAGGTCTTTGAGTTGAAAGGTGTCCCGATGTCTTCGATTGAACACCTGCAATGAGTTAGTATTAAACATAAATGGAAAAAAGAGAAGGTCATACCTTAGCAGTGGTATCGTTTGAGTAGTGACACATTCCAATTATTTGGTAGTTGTTCGCCTTCCATTGTGCTAAGTTTGTAAGATCCCTTCCCAACGGCTCCGATGACTCGGTATGGTCCTTCCCAATTGGGGCCTAGCTCCCTTCATTTGGGTCTCGAGTATTGAGGGTGACTTTTCTTATAACTAAGTCCCCGACTCCGAAGTGACTAAGGTTCACCCTTCTGTTGTAATACCTCTCGATCCTTTACTTTTGTGCGTCCATTCGAACAAGCGCAATTTCTCGTTTTTCATCTAGTAGTTCGATACAAGTGTTCATAGTCTCGTGGTTTGAATCCTCGGTGGTACGCTAAAACTTGACATTGGGCTCCCCGACCTCGACCGGAATGAATGCTTCGGACCTGTATACCAAAGAGAACGGAGTTTCCCCTGTGCTCAATTTTGATGTCGTTCAATATGCCCACAATACCTCGGGCAACACTTCTCTCCATTTCCCTTTAGCATCATTAAACCTTTTCTCTTTAAATTTTGGATAATAGTTTTGTTGGTGGACTCGGCCTGGCCATTTGAGCTTGGGTGATACGACATTGATAAAATCTTTTTTGTCATGTGATCTTCGAGAAACTTTGTTACTTTGAAGCTGATAAATTCCTTCCCGTTATCGCATACTATTTCAACGGGTATCCCGAACTGACACACGATGTGGTCCCATATGAAATATACGACTTCTTTTTCTCTTACTTTCTCGAAGGACTATGCTTCTAACCACTTTAAAAAATAGTCAGTCATAAACAAAATGAACTTAGCTTTACCTGGTGCCATTGGTAGGGGGCCGACGATGTCCATCCCCCATGTTATGAATGGCCCGGGGATAGGACCAAATTGAGTTGTTTGCCGGGCTGATGGATTATTGGTGCAAACCTTTGGCATTTGTCACACTTTCGAACGAAGTCCTTTGTATATCTCTCCATGCTATCCCAGTAGTATCCAACTCTAATTACTTTTTGAACCAAAGAGTCAGCACCAGAGATTCCCACAAGTGCCTTAGTGGATTTCTCGCAACACATAATCAGTGTCCCCTGGCCCTAAGCATACTGCCATTGGTCCGTCGAAGGTCCTCCTATACAATGTTCCGTATCCATCTAATGCAAACCTAGTGGCCTTGGTTCGTAGGGCCCTCGATTCTTTATGGTCCGATGGGAGTTTTCCATTTTTCAAATAATCGATGTACTTATTCCTCCAATCCCATGTCAGGTTTGTAGAATTTATCTCGGCATTAACCCTCTTCAACCACAGACCTCATATAATTAAACAACAGTCCCCGGGACGATATCATCTTCTTCAACCGAGGATCCTAAATTAGCAAGTGCATCAGCCTCACTATTTTTCTCTCGAGGTATATGTTCCAGCGTCCACTCTCTGAAGCGGTGCAATTTTACTTGCAGTTTGTCCAAATATCTTTACATTCTATCTTCTCAAACTTTGAAGATTTTGTTTACTTGGTTTACCACCAAAAGAGAGTCACATTTGGCCTCGATGACCTCCACTCCCATGCTTTTGGCTAATTCGAGACCTGCAATCATGGCCTCATACTCAGCCTCATTGTTAGTTAATCTAGAAGTTTTGATAGATTGTCGGATAGTGATACCTGTAGGTGGTCTTAAAACAATGCCGATCCTGAACCCCTTCACATTCGAGGCACTGTCTGTGAAAAGAGTCCATACACCCGTCGATGTACCTGACTTTAGTAGTAGTTCCTTCTCTACTTCGTACGAGGGTAGGAGTAAAATCAACCACGAAATCTGCTAGAATTTGATACTTGATAGCCGTTCAGGGTTGATATTCAATATCGTACCCACCGAGCTCGATGGCCCATTTGGCCAATCGGCCTGATAACTCAAGCTTGTGAAAAATATTTCGAAGTGGATAAGTAGTTAACACACATATAGGGTGACACTGGAAATATGGTTTCAATTTTCTGTATGCACTTATTAATGCTCGTGCTAACTTTTCTAAATACGGGTACCTGGTTTCAGCATCTCCTAAGGTTCGACTTACATAATAAACAGAAAATTGTGTACCTTGCTCCTCCCGAACTAGCACGCACTTACCGCTACCTCGGACACGACCGAGTATAAATATAGTTTCTCATCTGCCTTCGGAGTGTGAAGCATAGGTGTGCTCCATAAGTGTCATTTTAATTCCTTCAACGCTTGCTGGCATTCTGGAGTCCATACGAAGTCATTCTTCTTTTTGATCAAAGAGAAGAATCTGTGACTCCAATCCGATGACCTCGAGATAAATCTGCCCAAAGCAGCTATCCGCCCGGTCAGTCATTGTACGGCCTTCACATTGTTCACGATGGTGATTTCTTCAATGGCTTTAATTTTGCCAGGGTTGATTTCTATCCCCCTATTTGATACCATGAATCCTAGAAACTTGCCTGAGCCGACTCTGATAGAACATTTCTTGGGGTTGAGTTTCATGTTGTATTTTCTTAGAACCTCAAACGTTGCCTGCAAATAGAGTCAAATGGTCCTCTGTGCGCAGGGACTTAACTATCATATTGTCAATGTAGACTTCCATTGATTTACCTATCTGTTGTTCGAACATTTTATTAACTAGGTGTTGGTATGTAGCTCCCGCGTTCTTTAGCCCGAAGGGCATTACATTGTAACAATATGTTTTATATTTAGTGATAAATGCAGTCTTTTCCTGGTCCTCCGGGTTCATTTGAATTTGGTTGTACGCAGAGTAGGCATAGAGAAAAGTAAGGATCTCGTGGCCTGCCGTGGCGCGATCAGACAATCGATGTTAGGCAGTGGAAAGGAGTCTTTAGGGCATGCCTTGTTCAAATATTTATAATCTACACATATTCTAAGCTTGTTTCCTTTTTTAGGAACTACGACCACATTGGCTAACCACTCAGGATATTTTACTTCCCTAATGGACCCTATTTTGAGAAGTTTAGTTACCTCGTCCTTTATGAAAGCATGTTTTACCTCGGACTGCGACCTTCTCTTTTGCTTTATCGGTTTAAACCTGGGCTTGAGACTTAGCCGATGTATTTTTACCTCCGGTGGGATCCCTGTCATGTCTAAATGGGACCACACAAAACAATCTATGTTATTGATAAGGAATTGAATGAGTTTTGTCCTGAGTTCGGGGGTTAACCCTGTTCCCAGGTATACCTTTCGTTAAGGCAAATGTTAGATCAATATTATTTCGAGAGGGGTTGTGTTGGTTGAATTCCCAATGCACACGCAAGTGTACGTGGTCGACAAGTAATATAGGATTT
>ML409753.1:3805-38526 GCA_005239525.1 Nicotiana knightiana | reverse complement strand
CATCACCAGATGATGATATTAGACCTGCAAAGACGCGAGGAAATAACACAATTCCCGGTCTTGGGTTACACTTTCTGATGGACGTTTTAAAAGGGTTAAGCAGTCATCGTCTAAAAAACTGTATACCTTCGAGTCCGGCATGTTTTTTTTCAGGAAAAGGACCACAAGGAAGGAATAATCAAGTGCTCGAGATTTCATTCTTCAAAAGCTCAAACACTTGGGGGACTATACAGTATGGAAGGTTAAGACGAAGCAAATAAGACTATCAGAAATTCAAAAGCTCGAGCCTGAAGACCCATCTACCCAACAAGACAAGTGACACGAGCAGAATCGAAAGAAATCAAAAGAGCCATCCAAACACAAAGCCTAATGCAAAAGCAAAAACCTTCGAACATATTCAGGTTTAAAGGNTATGGAAGGCTAAGACGAAGCAAAGAAGACTATCAGAAAGTCAAAAGCTCGAGCCTGAAGACCCATCTACCCAACAAGACAAGTGACACGAGCAGAATCGAAAGAAATCAAAAGAGCCATCCAAACACAAAGCCTAATGCAAAAGCAAAAACCTTCGAACATATTCAGGTTTAAAGGAAAAATATTAGTCACGAGAAAGAAATGTACATCTTTATACTTATTCAAAGTTGTTGTAACAAAAACAGTTAGGAGTAAAAGATCACCATCAATGAACTCATTCAAAAAACTGTTCTCAAATAAAATAGTTATGGATGAAAGATCTAAATCCTTGTATTTGTTCAAGAAACTATTATCAAATAAAAATAGTCACGAATAAGAAAACATTCCCTCGTACTTATTAGAGAACTGTTTCCAAAACAGTTGCGGGTAAAAACCCCAATCTTTATAAAAACTGTTACTAATAAAAAACAGTTGTTTTCTTGTATTAATATCGAAAATTGTTACCTATGAAAAACAGTTACGAAATACAATAGTATATCAAATCTGTTAAACAAAAACAGTTTCAAACATGAGTTTTAGACGATAACCAAACACATGTAAAATGTCATGGAAGTTCAAACAAAAAACTTTCCTTGGAAACATTCTTAAACATGTGTAAAATTCCTATCACTCTATTGCATTATCATGAAGTTGAGACGTCTACTTCATATCAATTATAAAGGACCCTCTTCCATAAGCTATGCCTATTAAAAAAGGCACACATTTAATATGACATCGTGCCTATTACAAAAAAAGGTACGAGTAGTCTAAAGCATTCCACATGCAAAACTCGAAGGTAAAACTAAAACCTCGAAAAATGAAGCATGCAAAAGACTTAAAGAGTAAAACAGAAACTCAACAAAAGTTGAACTAACATTTATATATTAAAACGGCTAAAACTAAGTATTAACTTATACTTAGCCGTATAAAGTTTTTATACATTGTGGTGCCCCTAAGTTGTCATTTGGGGACTTTAAGGAAATCCAAATTTACCCTCGATGGGACTGGGGGTAACCACCAATTGATACAAATAAAAAAAAAGGGATGAACCAACTAAATCTTTTCAAGAGAGGAATTGACTTCAGTGGCAGAAGGAGCAGGAGCAACTAGGGATGAAGAGGCATGAGCGGCTGGAATCTCACCATTAGGTAAAGAGAGGTTATGACCTTGTTGAGCCTTCTCCATGGCTTCCTTAGTTTTGGCTATTTCAGCACTAAGGTCAAAACCCTCTTGACTCATATCCATCAATGTGTCAAGGCGAGAATTCATGTACGCCCAGCTCACATCGACAGCAGCCACCTCTTCCAAATCTTCATAATCCTTTGCCCATACTTGAAGCTCTACTCTAAATCTGTCTTTCTCCGCTTCCACAGCTTCATGGGCGGCCCTTAATGGTACAATCGACTCCTCCAAAGTTTGAGCTTTGTCTAAAGCCTTACGAAGGTCTTCTTGAGTACGAGTGAGTGATTGCACGAGCTTGCCTGAGTATTCTTCCTTCTCCCAACAAATTTTTCAAATCCCTAATCTCCTCTGATGCACGGGACAGCTGCTCAGCGAACGAAGATTCCAGAACACTCTTGTTTTTATCAGCTTGACTGGAGGAAGTCTTCTCTACTGCCAGTTCTGCTGCCATGAGTCTCATCTGCCGCTTCAAGGTACTCATTTCCTCTTCTAAAGCATCCATGTCAATCCTTAGGCTATCGTACTGTGCTTTCCAATTATCAACATCGACATGCAACTCTTTTGTCTCTTGGTCCTTGTTTTAAATCCTCTTCATAAGCACCATGCCTATAAGGTTAATCTACAAGAAATAAACCAGTCAGATACGGTAAATTTCATATACGAAAATAAAAGAGGATAACTTGCATCATACTTTCAAAGAAGTATGCACGACCTCGTTGGCCCATGTAAGAGCACCGTGGCTGGCTAGCTTGGCTTTCTCAGATGGACCTATCAAAGGCTTGATCCACACTTCGGGCTCACCCATTTTCTTGAAAAAGTTCCCCTCAGCTGTAACCTCAATTACCACCTGCCGCATCTCTCTGCTGGAATACCCTACTTCCCTAACGGAAGGCATGGAAGCAGGCAGAGATGAAACAGCAACAGGCACGAAGGGTTGAGGAGCTGGAGAAGCCACGGGAAAAGCAGCAGGCACAGAGAGTTGAAGAGTTGAGGAAGTTACGGGCAAAGCAATAGTAGAAGTTGAAATAGCCAAAGGAACAGATAAAACATCTTCTCTCAAAGAAGCAGGAAAGGCAGCAGCTAAAGGGACGTCGTCAGGAGCAAGATCAACACCCTCATGAATAGGGGAATGTGAAACATCATCAAGGACAGGGGGCTCAATCACAGACACAGAAGGCAAGGTTAAGGCTGTAAGCTCATCATCTAAAACCACTCGCCTTCTCTGTGGCCTGTGCACTAAAGCACCCTCTTCTTCTTCTACGGAACAAGAGTCACTAATCTTCCTCTTCAAGGAAGATGAACCAACAATAATTTCATGGGCCTGAGCCAAGGACATCTTCGGGATAGATGAATCAGACACCCCACGAGCAGAGAACCCTATTAAAAGGGAAAAATTTAAACGAGAAAAAAAAAGACTCAAGTAAGGAAAGAAGCAAGAACAAAAGCTTCACTTACCGTGGGTCTTTACTTGCCAACCATACCTCCCAGCGAGGTACTTCCAAGATCTCTCTTCTGAAGGAGCAACAGACAACACTTTCTACCCAATCACGAATACCAAAGACATTCTCAACAGTATTCATGATTGTTGAGAAAAGAAAAAACAGATACGGTGTTAATAAAACATCTCAAGTCAAAACGAGAAAAAGTAAATGTGAGCTAAAGCATACTCACGTGTGCAATTCCACTTCTCAAGGAAGGGAAGATTTTCTTCACCCACTAAACCAACGGTGGGTACAGCAACATACCGAAGGTACCAACCCCTATCCTTGTCATCTCCAGGGGTTACCAATACTCTTTTGCTTCTAGCAGTCACAGTGAAAACCCCTTCACGAAATAAGGTAGGAGAGTAGAGATGAATAAGATGATTGACAGTAAAATGAACCGAGGCTAAAGATTCCAAACTCCTAAGACATGCGACAACTCTCCACACAAGCGGACCACCTTGTCCTAAGCAGATATTGAAAAAATGGCAAAACTCAATTATAACTGGGTAAATGGGGGGTCTAAACCCTAGAGCTAAAGGATACCTATAAACAAAAGAATATCCCGTCTTGTAAGATGTTATTCTTTGATTACTATTAGGAATATAGACAGGAAAGTCAGACCTCCAAAAACACTCCCTACGAACAAGGAAATCTGACTCTCAGTTATAAGGGTTGGATATATTTCGACGCTATCAAGAGAAGAAGATTGGTCTACAAGAACTTGACTATCCCTAGCAAAAACAAACTCAGCAGGGACAATTTCATCGACTCCAAGTTCACGAAGGTGTTCGCCTCTACCTCTAGACAAAGACCGAGAAACCCTAAACCTCGGAGAAACTGGAGATCTAGTGGAAGGAGAAGGAACTATCTGAGAAAAATAGGAGCCCCTCGAAGGAGTGGATCCTAGACTTCTAAGTCTACCACCCCTCCGACTCCTAGTCGGAGCAGAAGATGGCGTTAAACTTTCAATATCTATTACTCTTTGAGGTTGGTTTGAAGAAGACATGTTTACAAAGGCAAAGAAGAAAGTTCTTTACAAAAGACAAAGTTAGAAAAGTGTTTCGTGGAAGCAAAGAAAAGAAAACATGTATTTATACTTGAAGACAACCATCAAACATGAAGAAAAAGGAAAATAATGATGAAAAGTCATAATTGAAGATGTCACTTCGAGACTGGCACAGCCGCAAAAAGCCCTAAAAGGTGTCGAGTAAATGCAGAACCAATCCGAAAAGGACACGTGGTATGAGCATTAAATAGAAGTGACAAACGATGCCTATGGTACAGAGAATGATACAGTGATTCGAGGAAAAGCGACGGCAAAATATTCCCGCCATAAATGAATATCCACTTACCAAATATTAATCGTTAAATATATGGTAAGTGGGGGGACTATCTGTATTGGTAAAAAAGATCCACACGTAAGCCAGCTTTTGACAACTCAGCCAGTCACGTGGACACAGGAAAATGCGACATCTGGATGTAATTCTTTGAAGAGGTACGGCACAAAGAGGCAAGATTCAGTAAATCCTCGAGCTTATCAGCCACGAGAAATTCAACCTGATCAAAACAGGAGAGAGGCACGGTCAGAATGAATCTAGACAAATTTACGGGCAGATTCAAAGACCCATAATTGATTACTCGAATGTTATGTAACCGTACCCCAATTACTGTTATCCTTTGTAACGCCTCATTAATGTCATAATTAGTCATTAATGAGCAACCATAGCAAGCTCGTACGTTGTAAGAATCCCCTATATAAAGGAGGGGAATACAGCTTGTAAAGGCATCTGATTCTCGAATATACTTGACTTCGCTTTTCTATTTTTCTGCAATATTGTCTGTTAATCATTTTTCTCTATTTCCTTTATTATCAGTAACCCGTATTCATCTTAAAAATAAGCTTTAGTCAAAGGGTCTAATTCTTTGGTTAAACAAGATCTTGGAAAGACAAAACCTTGTCTTGGTCTGCAAATTGAACATTTGGCAGACAAAACTTTTATCCATCAAGCTGCCTATACAGAAGGGATCTTAAAACGATTTTACATGGACAAAGCACACATATTGAGTACACCAATGATTGTTCGATCATATGAAGTGAATAAGGACCCGTTCCGGCCTTCAGAAAAGGATGAGGAACTCCTTAGCCGTGAAACACCTTATCTTAGTGCAGTTGGTGCTTTTATGTATCTTGCTAATATTACAAGGCCTGACACAACACTTTTTATTAATTTACTAGAAACATATAGCTCTTCTCCTACAAGGAGACATTGGAACAAGATTAAGCATATATTGCGATATTTAAAGGGAACTCTTGATATGGGTTTGTTTTATTCTAACAAAAGTAGTGCACATATTGTTGGTTATGCAGATTCATGTTATTTATCTGAGCTCTATAAAGCTCGATCTCAAACAGGGTACGTATTGTGGAGGTACTGTCATATCATTGCGCTCCACAAAGCAATCTATTGTTGATACTTCTTCAACTCATTGTGGATGTTCATTTATTACTCTGCTATAGGTAATCTTCGAAGAAGATTATCCATATATACAAGCAGCTGATGCAGGCAGGTTGCAAGCAACTCAATGAAATGACTTGCAGCATCTTCTTGTTAAACAGGAAGGTTGCGAGCAGCTCATGCAGACAGCTCACAAGCAGCTCAACAAAAGCCTTGCAGTTGCTTCCTGAAAAGCCTCGCAGTTACTTCCTTTCTTCTATAAATAGAGGAGTTTTCAGTTTATTATGTACATCAGTTTGAAGTTGAATAATGTATCAATCGCTCTTTATACTTATCTTCAGTTTATTTACTTTACAGTCTTTATTTTATAACAAAAATAAAAATAATTTAGCTACAGTAATATCCCAAAAAAAGGGAAGGGGCTTGGGGGAGGAGGGAAGAAATAAAAGACGGCTAAAAGTCAAGTCCAGATAATTTTCAAACTAATGTCACTTACAAAACTCCAAATGTCGAAACTGAAAAACTGATTCTAACTATACCGCGTTTGGACGCCTCGCTAACAAATAACTAGTCAAACTAAATTGTAAACTAGTAGTCCACCCAAATACCTTACAAAATTGATTCTTCTAACTGATTTTTCTTCATTGTCAATGAAAAAGAAGAACTATTCTAACTTTTTTAAATACATTAGTTGATAAAGTTGACTAAAATTGAATAGTGACTAAAAACCTAAAACTGCTAAGTGTCACTACCCCAACCTATGTTTTCCAAATGTTTTGACATTTTATAATTGGTAGTTGAGATCTCTCCACTTGATAAGGGGTCTTGAATCTACACTTTTGAAGCTCGATTAATTTAGTTTCGCTCTTGCTTTGGAAAGTCTGGTTTAAGGATTAAGCGCTTCCTGTCTAAAGTAACTTCATTCATAAAGATACTTGATTAAGAATAGATTGGTACTTAACACCGCACCACAACTTTTGCTGATTCCTAGAATATTTTTCACTTTCTTATTTCCTTGCTTTAAAATACAACATCCAGTAGAAGTCTATAAGCTTTTCATCCTCTATTAGATATCATAAGTTAGCAATGTATTGGTCAAAATTTGGGTTGAACTTAACGACCGTAAATGGACGTGGTGGAGGATTAAGTCGATCACGACTCAATGGAGAGGAGTCATCTAAAGAAGGGTTATTGCCGAGGTCGAATAAAAGAATGTACGAAAGTAACGGTGTAATAAGTTTAGAAGAGAAAGGAAATATTCCCGCTGGATATTCTTTCAGTTGTATTTTTTAGGGTTCCTTAGGAATATCTCCTATAAATAGAAAGAGATAAAGAACAAAAAGGATCTTCACTTTTCTGATAAGAGCACATTGTAAAAGTTGACTACAAATAATATACAAAGTTTGTCTTGTCTACTGATTTCATTGTTCAATATTTATCTTTTGCTCACAAAATCCAAGGATTTCTTGTCCACCCATGTATGATAGTATTCCACGTTGGTTTCAGGAAGGAGAATATCCAAGTCATCAAAACATTTGGGTCACAAAACCCTCCTCATTATATTTATTGTCATTTTTCACATTTATTGTGCGCTTTCACTACAACATTTATTAACAATCATTGAATATCTTGAAGTTGGTAGTCAATATTATCGGGCACGATCCTACATTTTTATTATATCAAATTTGCTCATCTAGCAGTTTTTATATTTAACTAGGATTCACCCTCTGTTTTCTCATTAATTTATTTTAAGAACATGTTTAACACTTTTTGGTAAAACAAGCAAAAAAATATTTAGTGGGCATTTGGACATAAAAGATGTAAAATTCCAAAAAGAAAATGTGAAAATTTTCAAGTGAATATGGTATTTAAATATCAGAGATGTGTTTGGACATGAATATAATTTTAGGTTGTTTTGAAGTTTTGTGAGTGAGTGAAAATTTTGAAAAACAACTTGTTGGAGTATTTTTAAATTTTTGAAAAATACCAAAATTCATCTTCAAGTGAAATTTGAAAACTTTATGGCCAAATACTGATTTTGAAAATAAAAAAAAAAAAATCGGATTTTGGGGTTTGCGGTAATTAATGTCGGGGGAAAAATATTAAGGTCTTGCGTATAACTACAGCTTTTATGTGTGGCTAAAACAAAAGTTCAATAAACCTATTATTACATATTAATTATGTTAACAACATAAAAATTTACATTGCTACCGGTCAGTGCATACAGACGCGGATCTAGAATTTAAAGGTGGTAGGCACCACAGTTTCCTTTAATGTACACCTTGTAATAACTAATATAGAATTTGTTAGGAACGTATATTAGGTCAAGATCGGTCTCTTTTGAGGAATTTTATATAAAAATTATATCTCAAGTATATAAAGATAAACATAGTAATTTTAAAAAAGGAATCACACTTTTATTATCAACCGGACAAATAATGGAGGGACGGTGTCTTTAAACAGAAAAAATGAAAGAAAACAAAAACAAACAAAAAAAAAAAAGAATTACATTGCGAAAGTTGGTAGAAGACATTAATGTGAACAGTTAATGCATAAAAGTCAATAATACAATCCTTCTAGGTTGAGTTAGAGTATCATTTTCTTAACTTTGGGGAATAATCCAATAATTTACTTGAGAACAAAGGGTCCACTCATATCATTGACCTGATTTCAAACGTTATACGACTACACGCAAACATAAGACCAAAATTCAAAGGCGTTAAAACATTAGAATAAGTTATCTTTGTCATCTAAGGGAAGGTTCAAATTTCAACGGCGACAAAAAATACTAAGTAAATCCTTTTTATTTGACTAATCTTTAATGGACATAATTAATCGATGTTTGTGTTTTACGAAAGATAATATATACTCGTAAAATATTTGAGGTGCGGACAAAAAAGGACAGTGGGATATATAAAAATCCTAGATTCATACAGGACCCGGGAAGGGTCGTAGCACGAGGGGCGTGATATAGACAGTCTAACCTAATACAAGCATTAATGGCTAATTTTACAGCTCGAACACGTTATCTATAGATCGCAGGAAGATAATTTTACTATTACTCTACGGCTCGAAGTGCGGACAAACTAGAAGAAACACTATCGCCCTAAAAGATACTAAAGCAATCTGTGAATGGTGTCAAATGGGCAGGTTGAGTCGGATATGAGCGGTTCAACAACGGGTAATGCAAAAATAAAAAGATTATCCGACCCTAAAAAATTCATTATCCAGCCTAACTTTAAACGATTATTATAGATGAATAAGTGTTTTTTCAATCTATTTTGCCACCACTCACGTGATTAAAATAGTAAATGGTTAATCAACAAGCATAGACTAACGTACAAAAGTGGACATATTCTTTGAATTTGTTTCCACTTGGAGACGTCTTTCAAGACCAAGTTCCAATTCACTAGTAACTTTGACCACAATTACAAAACCTTCTCTTCTCACACACTATAAATTTCACAAGGCAAAAACTCAAAAAAAAAAACTCAAGCAATCATTTCAAAATCATCAATGGAAGTATACAATAACAAGCTGATACAAAAGATGCAGAAAAACATGGGAATAAGTTGCTGGGAAGAATTCGAAGGCGACGACTTTTACGATGAACTCAGAAGACAAGTGTTAATATTGACAACAGAAGATGAAGTAGATGATCAATATTCAAATGAAATCAAGAACTCAAACAAAGTAGAAATGAAATCTTATTCTGTTCTACAACCTGCAGGAGTTCATTTTTCTTGGTCTGGAGATAAAGAGGATAACAACAAAGTTCCAAAATGGTTATCAGATTTGTGGAGAAAAGGCAACAAAGATGAAGTGTTCAATGGAACAGGAGTTTTCATACCACATATTGTCAAATCCAGAAGAAGAAATAAGCCAAGTATGTTTCTTTCCTCATATACAAAACGCCTTGATGTAACTGGTATGGTAAAGTTCAAGAGGTCACAGATTCGAGCCGTGAAAACAGCCTCGGTAGGAGATAAGGCTGCTTACAAAAGACCCTTGTGGTCCGATCTTTCCCCGAACCCTGTGCATAGCTAGTGCTTAGTGCACCAAACTCATTTCAATAATTTTCATTTTATCTCTTGTTGCTTATATTTTTATTCTTATGTCTGTCTCCAGGAAGGAAGAATACTGGAAGAGGAGAAGCATACAGGCCAGTGGCAGCAGGAAATTGTTAAATCTTAGTTGTTTCAATAATCAAAATAAACCCATTGTATCATATATACATGTAGACAATAGTCATACAAAACTCTTGAGGTTTTGGCACATTAGCTATGTAAAGATTCTTTTATGAATTTAAAAGTTGAACCGCCAAATGCTTTAGAGGGCAGCAGATACACAGGCTCCGGGAAGGGCCGGGTCACAAGGTTCTATTATATAGAATCTTAACCTGCATTTCTGTAAGTGACTATTTACACGGCTCGGTCACGTCCTAGTCACATGGAAACAACTTTACTTTACTATTGCAAAAAAGAGAAAAAGAGAATTAGAGAAATGTGAGAAGTTTTCTCCATAACGAAAAAGCAACATCAATTTCTACCAGCAGCAAGAAGGATGACAATTTTACATACGACGATTCACTAAGGACTATATTCGAATAGGTGACTAACATTCCTAGAAGAAGAAAATAGCTAGTTGTACCTTAGAAGAACCTAAAAAGTAGTTTACAGATCCATCCCCTACTTGTCTCTAAGATATTGATGGTGTGGCTCGAGAAAGTAGCCAAGAACTATATGCTGGCATTGTACGAATTCTGAATCACTCACTTTTGAAAGTTGTGAGCTACCATATAATCACTATCTTCACAATTTAGAACTTACAAAATGCATCACTTTTGTAGAGATGAATATTCGTGTTACTAGAGTTGGTCTTTGGGGCGTGCTAACCACAACGAGCTGAGTGCCCGAAGCCTTGACATGTAATCACTTATAACAAGTAGGGCTCGAGCAGCTTGACGAGTGGTCAAGATTCGATGCAATTGTTGCAAAGTTTGTTGTCTCAGAAGATCAGCCTAGCAAATAAAAGAAAATCATACAGGTAAACTCCATTGTATAGAAAAAAATAGTACGGAGCACATGTTATCGACAACTTAAACTAAGGAGGGTTACCTGATAAAGGAAGTTCTCAAGGGTGGCAAGCTTGCCCATTGCGATAGCCATTTGCCCCATATAGTCGGCTACGTTTCCTGAGCCAGCAGGGCCAAGAGACGTCGATGAAAGTGTATCGACAAGAGATTGTTGCAGGGCTTCCATGCCTTGTGATAGGGCATCCTCGGCCTGCTGAGAAGACTGCTGCAAATTACATATGCCCATGAGCTGCTGCTCTGTCAATGGTTCAAGGTGGTTTCCAAGAATCTGTATTTCCAAAATCGGACATCAGTTTAAGAAAATAAAAAGCAAAACGAAATGACACCTTAAACAAGAGACTAAGTTAAACCTTGAGAAGCTCAGAAGAACGAAATCCACCCAACCACATGAAACACCTTTCTGCAGGAGTCTTCCACATGCCCGACAGCATATGAAAAACATCTGATTTTGCTCCTACACTCTTCAACTTGAATATTTCGTCATAATGTAACATGACTCCATCAACAAGAAGGCGCAGTTCATTATCTCCCCTGTGAGAATTTACAGCTGATCGGAGATCACTGATAAGTCGTTGATGGTCTTCTAGCCAACGTGCATAGTCCATGTCAAATGCCAATGCCCCTGTGCAAATTATCATAAATTACCCAGTTTTAATGCAACGGCATTATCTATGACAAATGAAATGAATGCTACTAAGGCTGGAAATTTTCTAACCATTTCCACCGGCAGAAAGACTCTGATCCCCCGCATATCCATTAGCAATAAATATGCCCTGTCCAAGAAATTAGCAAGAGAGATCACTTACCAAGTCTGTCTGAGAGTCCTCTACTTACCAGTTGCGGAGGGAGAGAGATACCTGTTGGCGGGCTCGTTTTAGCTCCTGCTCTAACTGTGATAGTTTGAGCCTACTAGTCTCCAGCTGTTGAACATATGCCTGTGCAAAACGAAAAACCTTATAATCATTTAAATGTCGAGCATCTAAGAAGACATATTGCACATTGACCAACAACGATCAACAACTTGGTAAGCCTAAACGTTCAGCTAAGACTCTTGAGCTATAACCATGCTTAAGATAATGTAAGACCTGATGTGACTTGATCTTATCAATATTGCAGCAGAGCGAAACTCTAAGTTTCGGATAACTTGAAAATGCACCCCTTCAGCAACATATAAAAAACATACAAGGCAAGAATATCATGTAATGTATAATTGCATAGAGTGGGACTTTCATACACAAATTGCATTTGTTTTTCCTAGTTTTTTAGTGTTCAATTCCATCTGAATGTTATCTAGACTGTGAAGTAATGCATGAGATTTTGTTATCTAGAGTGTGAAGTAATGCATGAGATTTTGTTCGTCGCCAATGTTCACATACATTAACAGGAACTTTTTCGGAAGAAAGCTATGTGACATCCCACAGTCACTAGCTAAAGTGAACTAAACAGCTCAAACACAACTAGTTCGTAGCTAGTAAATACTGTGACATAGCCCATAGAAATGTATGGATAAAAGTACCAAAAGCTACCGGATAAGCCAAATAAATTTCAATTAAATTTGAGAAATGTGAATACGTTACTTTTTTCCTCAATCGACTTTTCCTAGCAGCTTCACGATTCTGAGCCAGCCTGCGCAGTGTCTACAAGAAAGCTTAGCGTAAGTAAATACGGTTGTAAAATGTAACTAACGGGTACAATGGAATGAATAGCCATTGAAAGAAAGAGACAAGAGTAAACAACTACAACAACCTTCTGATCTCCATGCTTTACTTTGGACTGACCCATGGAGTCCACAGCCATTAATGCACCATGTTGAACCCCTTGGCCCTGTGATATAATAAAACAAATAAATGCAAACAGTTAACAATAGGGGTTAGTTTAGATATAAAGACAGCAAATGATATCCAGATGTCTCGACCCCCTCGGGTTATGTTCTCTCTGGGGCTAAAACACCACAAAAGTAGTTGAAAGTAACAAAGACAGCCGGATCATTAATTGAATATTCCTTGGCCATTCCCCAATCTGACCAAATCATTCATTAAATTCCAAAGATATTGCTTACTCAGTAATTAATCAATCAATATATCCAATTTATTAACCAAGATTTTGGGGTGACATAAGATCCTAATGCTACCCTACTAGATTAACTTCAAATAAGTGAAATTCAATAAAAAGAAAAGTAAAACTCCAGTTTAACATTTTAAACTCAAGATAATTGCCATCGCTTTTTAATTCATTATACATGAAATTATTATAAACTCACCAACCTCTTACAGGAAAGATTAATTACACCGCAATTTTATTCCAACCAAACGTGGATAAACTCATCTCAAATTTAAAACTGGAATTACTTATACCTTATCCCTCGTACCAAACGAGCCCTAATTGTGCCTCAGTCACAACCAAGTTGGAGTCCGTTATATAAATCCTTACTGTTTGTGTAGCGCCATACAAGAAATAATAACAACAAAGAAAAGACAAGGATGAACTATTGCTAAATGCCAAAAATATCAAATTAGGAGGGGGGGAAGCTAAAAACCTGGTGGTTTCTTTCATCAGTATCAACATCTGTGGAAGTGTCAGTCTGCTGGCTATGGCTATTGTCTGCAATACCAGAATCTGCCCAATTCTCAAAATGACCATTTCCCAAAGTAACGGCACCACCGCCGCCTCCGCCTACTACACCACCACCACCCACCATTGCTGTTTGTGCCTTGTGCAACATAAACCTCCCCCCTGCTTCCACTCCTCCTGTTTCTGATGACCCCATCTCTGTTGACCCAATACTCTGCACATTCATTCCCATTTTCACACTACACCTCATTAGTTCAAAACACAACATACATATATATTATATGATATACTCCCTCTTTCCAATTTATGTGGCATTATTAAGCAAGACCTTTGAAGTAAGAAGTTTAGGCTATGTTGCTTAGACTCTCCGAAAATGTTCTCAGGTGCGTGTGGGATCCTCCAAAAGTGTCCGACACGGGTGAAGCACCACTTTGGAGAGTGCTCGCAACGTTAAGTTTAAAGTTAAGTGTTTCTAATTACAGATATGAGTCGTTCTTTCTTAAATGGACTAATAAGAAAATAAAGTCACACAAACCGAAATAAAGAGAGTAGTTGTCAAGATGGTTAAATTTTTGTGGGTTGAGGATCTTACCGTATTAAGTTCACCAAAATGCAAGTTATTATTTGAAGAAACTACACCAACATTGTTTGGCCTCATCTCACCATATACACAACCTTTCAAGAAACCAAAAACCCAACTAAAAAGATATACTTTTTAAGGTAACAGTCACACAAGAACTTGAAAACCAAGAAAGACAAAAAAAAATTTAAGTGAGAAAGAGAGAAAACAAATACTATACTTCTGCTTAAATCAACAGCATCTTCTTGAGGAAATCCTGTAGACTGTTCAAGTTCTCCAATATCAGCAAAACGTGCTGCTGCATGTCTACTAGCTTCATCTCCTCTGTACAACACATAAAAATTGAATCTTTAATCCCATAATTAACACATACAAACTTAAAAACCAAGATAAAGTTAAACTCAATAAACATACACAAATTAAATTGAAAACATGGGGAGAAAAAAAATTGACCCATTAAACCATTTACTAAAAGAAGAACTATAAAATAAAATAAAAATTAAACTACATAAACATGAAAAAAAACTGACCCTTTATGCCATTTATTCAAACAAGAACTGAAAAACAGAAATTAAACTCCATTAACATGCACAAATCAATTTGAAAACATGAAAGACAAAAGAGGAGAATGGTACCTGAGGTAAAAAGATGAGTGGCAATACATATTAGAATTGTTGTTATTATTATTGTTAAGAGTAACAGTTGGTAGTACTGCTGCTTTGAAAGCTTGCATAATTTTTTTTGTTCTCTATTTTCTCACCACCACCAACTTCAACACAAATAAACTCTTCTTTTCCCAACAATTTTGACTGTATTTTTCTTTGTGCAGCTGCTTCACATAGTTAGTGAAAGAACACAAGAGCAAAAAGTGAGTGTGATTATATAAGAGAGGAAGAGAGAAACGTTTTGAGAGTGAAAATATTGAAAGCTATCTATTTTTTTTCAACAAAAGATTGTGTATCAGTGAGGTTTTTATTTGCAACAGTTAAATAGTAAGGGGTGGTTCGGTTGGAAGACAATTGAGATTAATTTTTGATATTTTTTTATTGATTGTTTGTTATATTATTTTAATTTTATTATTGTTAATTTTACGATTTTATCTTTGAATTACTCTGCTATTATTTTTTTCTTACGATAATTTATCTTTGAATTAATAATCAAATCAGTAATAAGACAATATTAAATTTTTATTCCAAAATTATTTTAACTTATCCATCTTATCAATCGAACTCGATTGGTATGAGGTATAAAAAATAATTAATTTTGAGATTAAATTAAAAATGAATTTATACTGTGTTTAATTGGAATAAATCTACGGTATAACTAATTTTAGAATATTTATTTTGAAATTATAGTATTTTTTATCTCTATAAAAGAATAAAATAATTAATTACAGAATAACTAGTCCCGAAATAATTAATGCTGCCATAATATATTTCCAAAAGTCTGGGGATAGGTTCTCATCTTTTTTGGTCATTATTGTGAAATTGACCCCTTTACCATTTGGGCAGTTTAAGCTCCCAAGAACACTTTACCTTTTTCCAATATGTAACGTTGAGTATTATTTTGGTACAAAAATGGAGTTATTATGGTTAGAATCTTCATGTTAAAATTTTCTGTGATATTTGTGAAAAAAAGTAAGGCACCAACAAAGGATATTTCTTTGAGCAAATTAAAAATAAGCATAAAATAGAGTTAGAAGTTACTCTCTTCCGTCCATAGTAAGTGATATATTTACCAATTTATTTTTATTCAAAATAAGTGTTATTTTACATTATCAAAAAAATAATTAATTATATTATTTTTTAAATTTACTCTTATTTACGTATTCTAATATATCAAGGTATGCAGTAAAAAATTTAATTAATGCTAATTTAATCAAACACCTTTTTTGTTAGGATTTACTACTATTTTTCTTAAAATGTATGTCAAAAATTAAAAAGTCACTTATTATGAACCGCACTTAATTGAGGTTTGTGACAAATAATTGGATGAATTTCATACGTGAAAGTTAAAAATATATCAAAAAATATGAAAGAATTTTTCTTGCTTATTTATATATCTCTTTGAATCGTTACAATGTAGTATTATCAAATTCTTTTATTTTAATGTTAGACGGTCTATTCTAAATGTTCAAGTTCTATAAATGTACTCACACGACCAAATAACTTAAGAAACAATTGGAGATAACTTTATTTTATAAACATCACCCAATAACTTTTAAAAAATGATACTAATAACATGTTATACTACAATAATAACGTGAGAATTCATTACATGTTAATAAATTTAAATCCTTTGTTTATTTGATGAGATAGCTTATCTTATCAAATTTTAACTTATCCTATAGAAAGAAATTAAGTGCCGATCAAAAAACAGTGTGTTATAAAATTACCCTATTATTTTAGGTTTAATAAATTCTCTATTACGAGGGACACTAGAATAAAATGAAAAAAATCATTTCCCTTAAATCATGTTTAAATGGTTTTGAGAAACAACTTAAGATCATAAGATAAATAAACTACAACCTAATATTTTCTTTGTCCAAACTTATATTACTTCTTTTTTTCATTTCAAATTGAACCAAAACATTTAACACAAAAATATTAATACATACAATTTCTTTAAAATTTTAATTTTCATATAACTATTCATAATATATATTATAATGAAATTTTTCTTATTATACTTCAATCAACAATTTCAACTTAACGAATAAATCAAGAAGAAATAACCCAACTAGCTATCCACTTAATTTTTTAAATTAAAAATAAACAATAGATATATAACATATGTATAATTTATTTATAATTGATGTATAATGTTATACATTAACTAAAAAATCAACATTAAATCTTATCGACTATTTGTGTAATAATCCTAAAAAAATTATGTATAATCAATATAGCAGCTACACATAAATTATGGCCGGAAAATTCCCCAGTCTATAGTTTGTTTGGCCAAGTTTTTAAAATCTGCTTATTTTGAGAATTATTTTTTCTAAAAGTATTTTTGATGAGAATCGGTTGGTGTTTAGCTAATAAATCTGAAAAACACTTTTGAGCAGTAATTAGTGTTTGACCAAGTATTTGAAAACTGCTTTTAAGTGTATCAAAAATGCTTCTCGGAAAAGTGCTTTTGGGAAGAAGCTACATTTTTCTGCTTCTCAAGAACTGCTTATGCTTCTCCTCAAAAACACTTTTTTCCTTCTAAAAGCTTCGACGAAACACCTTAATTTTTGGCCAAAAATATTTTTAGTAAAAAAAAACACTTTTGGACCAAAAAAACTTGGTCAAACAAGCTATTTAATTTGGATACGAGAACAGTATTATAGATTTTATCCTGAAGAAAAAAACAAATAAAAAATCTTAATGGTACACTTTCCAAGACAAAAATAAATAAATAAATATCAAGGTTATAGCAAAAGTACTTGCCCTAGTTTTAAATAGCATTAGTTATATAGTAGTGTTGAGTAGAGATGCTTTTGTTCTGTCTGTGAGTGTTTCATTATTATGATTTATGTGCGGAAAGGTCACTTATGTTTGCAGTGTTTGCAGAGACTCTGCAATGTATATTGCAGTCTCTTCTTGAAAATTGTTTCTTACGTGTTATTATGGTTTTTACTGAAAGTAAAACTCGAGTGTAGTCCGTAATTTTACCCACATTAGATACTGTAAGTTTTTGTACTTTAATAAAGCAAACTGAAACTTTCACTTTAAGTTTCTATTAACAAACGAAATAGAGTTCGTGTACCATCAATGGCTCATCGGGGCTTAATTTTAAAATTAAATTTAAGAAGAGTTTATCTCATATTTAATTAGAAACATTATGATATAATTAGTTCCTAAAGATTAAATTTAAGAAGAGTTTATCCCATATTTAATTAGGAGAAAATTATAATATAATTAATCTCAAAATTAATTATTCCAAAGTATAGTATTTTTCTCTCCATAGAAAAGTGAAATAACTAATCCCATAGTAATTAATCTAGGGATAAATCCTTTCAACCAAACAACCCCTTAGTAGGCGTTTAGTCATAAGTTTTGGAAAAAATCCTCTTTTTAACAAATATAGCTTAAAACCTCTGTTGAGTATTGAAGTTTTATGATTAACAAAATGTGACTAATTACTCAAGGAACCAGGCCCTTAATATTACTATTTAATTGTTGCGAAGAATCAGCTTCTCTTCTTAAAGAATCAATTCCTCGTGATTGATATTTGTACGTTTGTACAAGACACTATTATATTTTTAATTTCTTGGTTTTCCGCTTCATCTACCTTATCACACCCTTGATTTCGTCGTTCTGATTTTATCCAATCTCTTAAGCACATTATAATTTTCAAAGTGTTGCTGCCAAATGAATAACAGGTATCTTCTAGTAGATGCCTTGCTTTAAATGCGCTCTCATATGCGACTGTTGAAATCGGCACATTTAACACGACTCGAGCTATGGCCAAAAGAACAGAAAATTGATTTGAGTTGCTCCTCCACCAACCCAGCGATAGAAATTCCTTTGTGCAGGGCTCTGCTGATTTTTGCAAGTAAAATTGGAGTTCATCAAATATTTCTGCTACTAATTTGTTAATGCTCTCCAAGTATAGACCAAATCAAATAATCTTCAACACCATCATTATCATCCAAAGCACCGGTCTTAGATGTTGCAACTGAACTTGAAGGAATATTTGCATCTATATCAGAAGAAGCATAACAATGTTAGAATAATAATTATATAAAGTTCTTAAATGTTTGTGTGCGTCAGAAATACAAGCGTGAATATCTGAAGTTTCAGTTGGTCCAATATCTATATAAGAATATAAAGCACTAACTAATTCGCCACAAGTGGCCATTTTGATAGAAGGGTTTTAAAATAGCACCAACTAGGTAAATAGGGGGAATTTGGTAGAAATATTTTTTAAAATTATCTAGCATAGATTCAACAACAGAAGTATATCCTTCTTTCTTCTTCAAATTAGGTAGTTAAAGAAAAATTTCAGCAATATGAACCATTTGCAATAGTAGGATAATAAGCTCCAGAAAACTCAAGTGTAGCCACATAAAACTTTTGTAAAATTTTTACAACATCTTCAATAACATACCAAGTTCTAGACGTTAACAAATGGCTAGGATCAGTACTGTCACGACCCCAAATCCTAACAGGCCGTGATGGCGCCTATCGTAGAACTAAGCTAGCCAACCATCACCTTACTACGCAATTACTATTATTTTAACGGTCACAATATAGCAAATAACAGCAATCATAACAAAGAATTTAATTATATAAGTCTTGCGCCCCCAATAATGAACTAACAACTCTAAACAACCTCCCAGAACTGGAGTCAATAGTCATGAGCATCTAACGGAAAATAAAACTGACTCTGCTAAATATAATATATCTCAGAATCCAAAACTAGGACTAAGTAGGAGGGGAAGTAGAGAAGCTGTGGACGCTGGCAGCTACCTCGAATCCCGTGTACTGCTACTATCAACTGAACAGCTACTGTTACGATCTAGTACCTGGATATGTGCACAGGGCACAGGGAGTAATGATGAGTACGCCAACTCAATAGTAATGAAAATAAACCATAGTCTGAGAATATAAAGCACACAAGACAGATACACAACTTCACAAAACTAGTAAACACCTAGTAACCATGTAGTATTCATCAAATACATAAGTTCGAAATCAGTTTCCAGAAATCCTTTGAACCAAGTGTAATATCAGTGTATCTCAGTAAAATTCTCAGTAAAAGCCAGTTTAAAAACGAAGTAAATCATAGTTCGAAAACTTTAGTGAAATCATCATAAATCTGCCCCTCAAGCCAAATCATTTCTTGTAACCATTTCCCATCGGGCATCCTCACCATCACTCGGTAACATTAGCCCATCAGGCATCCTCAAAGTCACTCTGTAACATTAGCCCATCAGGCATCCTCACAGTCACTCTGTAACATTAGCCCATCAGGCATTAATCATCACTCAATCGGTACCGGCGCTCACTAGGGGTGTGTACAGACTCCGGAGGGGCTCCTACAGCCCAAGCGCAATATATATCAAGCCGCCTCACGGCATAAATCACTCACAGCTTAGGCCCGTAGCCTCACTCAGTCAAACACTCTCAATTTGCCCATCAGGCCATAAATGTACCTGGTTCCAGGAAATAGTATAAAAATGCTCTGAGTGTCAAACAATTTATCAGGAAAAGACTGAGTGTGAAGCCATGAAAATCAATGAGGAAAAAATAGCAACACATCCCCCAAGGGGTAAACAAGTCGGCACTGTGCCCCAAACATGGCTTACAGCCCAAATCATATCATAATAAAATAATACTAATTAAGCATAAGATTCGAAATCGGTTTCGCAACTCAATAGTCGCCTAAATAGGGAAGATATTTCCAAAGTTCCAATCTTTCCAGTTCAAAACCCGTGAAAGGGTGCATAGTCTGGAGTTTCATACCCTCAGGACAGGATTTCAAGACATTACTTGCCTCCAAACTAGCCCGGATGCTATTCCGCAACACGCTTGCCTCTCGTATCAACTTCCGAAAGCTCCAAATCTACCAAGTTCAGATTTTTATCATCAATATATGCTTAAGGAACAATTTCAAATTAAAAATATCGAAATTAACCCAAAAATTCGAAACCGGTTAAAACCCGACCCCCGGGCCTGCGTCCCGAAACTCAGAAAATTTTTCTTCATCCTCTCTCGATTTCGTACATATAAAGAACATCAAAACCGAAGTTCGTTTGACCCCTCAAATCGACCCCTAAAGGTCTCTTATTCTCAAGCCCCAAAATCCCATTGTTCTATTATTTTTCATGAATTAAACGATGAGATTATGGTCTATAATTGCCCATAAACGAGTTTTAATGACTAGAACACTTACTTCTATGAAGAACAAGAATTTTCTTCTTAAAAATCGCCCCCAAGAATTCTTTGTCGTACAACAATGGTGAAAAAGAGGGTTTAGGTCGCGGAAGGGTTATTTAAATATGCCTAGTGATTTTACTCTCCGCGATCGCAAACTTAGCCATGCAATCGCGGTTCGCAGCAGTCCAACCTCACGTGATCGCAACCCAATGCACGCGATTCCATTCCGACCCCGATAGCCTAATTTCCACTGCCGACCGGGAATCACCAAAACTAACTTTCGTCAATTCAAGCCTAATTCTACACCGGCATCACCAAATTATTCTGAACATACTCCTACGTCTCAAATCACCTAACGAAGCTATTCGAGCCATAAAATCCGCATTCCGAGGTCGTTTACCAATAAGTCAACTCTAAGTTGACTTTTCCCAACTTCAAGGCTATTTTTAAAGACTAAGTGGCTAAATTCTCATTATAATCACTTCAATTTCAAGCCTACCAACTCTAACACATCAATAACAGTATAACCAATCTATAACAAGGCAATAACAGCAATAAAAATGCAAATTCTACGGAACGACCGACTGAGTTGTTACATGTACGAGGAGAATTAGCAACTTCAGTTATAGGCATTCTATAATTATAACAACATCGTAAGAATAAATAAGTATAATTACACCTAGTAACTATTTCTTTAGGCATGAATCTTAATTTTTGTTGCTCTAAATATATCCACTATGTAAATTAAATTAATCTAAATAATA
Source organism: Nicotiana knightiana (assembly GCA_005239525.1). NCBI lineage: Eukaryota > Viridiplantae > Streptophyta > Magnoliopsida > Solanales > Solanaceae > Nicotiana > Nicotiana knightiana. The sequence goes on along the minus strand of ML409753.1, from coordinate 17,075 downwards.
AAATAAGTGTACACTAAAGAAGAGAAAGAGATTGAACGAGTGTACAGGGATTCCGGATGGCACACTAAATTTGATATCAAAAATCAAACTTCAATTGATAGACCGATACTTGATAGTTGATACTCGATACCACACTTCACTTGAATACTTGATAATAATAATTTTGTAATGGCTAAACTAAATATTTGATGAAACTTGAAATAATAAGTAATTGAGAATTTAAGAACAATAATCAGTATTATCAAGAGAGAATTGAGAAATAATTGGAGTAGTAAGGCCATCTCCAACCTTGCACTATTTTTTGCACCAAATCTATATTTGGTGCAAAAAACAGTGTTTTTTTGCTCCAACCCAACACTAAATCTTGCACCATTATAGAGTGTGAATAGTGTTGCACCAAATTTGGTGCAACATTATTCATCAACACCAAATTTGGTTTAATATTATTTCATTCACTTATATTATTTTTGACTTTTAATTTATCATATATTGTGTATATGATTAATTTTTATATATAAGATCTTTATAATTTTAATTTTATATTCTATTTTTTTGATATATTAATTTTTGTATATATTATATTTATATACAATTATAAGTTAATTTTATTATTATTATAATTGTATAATAATAATTATAACCATTATTTAAAAATGAAATATGCAAATGAAAGCTATCTAATGTTGTTAAAATTGAAAAGTAAAAAATAAAATTTAAAAAAGAAAATTAACAATACATTAACATTAAAAGTACATCAAAGGAGGATACATGAAAATTGAAATTACATTAAAAACATAAAACATAAGTTTAATAATGCGGCATGTTATTTCCAGGTGCACCAAAATTACTAAAATACTAAGAGTACGGGGTAGAAGATTGTTGTGCTTGTGGTTGTTGAAAGTGTTGACTTCTTTTATCGATTGTTCGTGAATGTCCAGCTCCTACGGTAGAAATGACAGTAGATGAAGATCACCGATTTGAATAATTTTTAGCTAGACACAAAAAAATTAAGGATAAAAATACACATTCTCACTTCGTAATGCATTAATCGAGCATATGGGAGAATATAGACGAAAGTTGAATATTTATGTGGTACCTAAATTAAATTTACTATGGTGTAATATTTATTTAATTATCTTTTATCAATGATTTCACTTTTAGGTTATTTATCCTTTAAAATATTTTGTAATAAATGATTATATAAGTGGTGAATGTAAATTATATGTGATGAATGTGGAAAAAAGAAAAAAGAAAGAATTTGTTTGAAGGAATTAAAAAATAAAATTTAAATAGAAAATAATAATAATATAATATAAAAGAGAGAGAAGAATATGAAAAAGAATATTCTTTTTTGGTATAAAATATAGTGTAATGGTTGGAACAAATTTGGTGTTGCACCATTTTGGTATAAAATTTAGTGTGAAATTTTGTGTTAAGGTTGGAGATGGCCTCAGAAAGTGAATTGTGAGAAAAATAAAAAAGAAGGAGGGTTATTTATAGTTTTTAAAAGGTTAAAATTATAATTTATCAAATATTAAGAGTGTGTGCGGGAGGAAGGGCTATTTTCTTAAGGGGTAGACCGAAATGGTCATTTCTGCAAAATAGGGCCGTTGGCCAACGGTCTTTTTGATATTGACTGTTGGCAACAGTCCAGAAATTTTAAAAAAAAAATTGTAACGGAAATCGGATAGGATTGGGCTGTAGTCAAAAACCCGTTAACGGGTATACCGGGCTAAGCCGGTTCCGGTGCACCGTTATTCAAAAAAAATTCGTCTAAAACCCACTCCTCACCCAAGCCGTCCCAGCCCGCCCCCAAAGCTACAAAATCGGGCTGAACCGAGTCGAACCGGGTTATAAACGGGCAAGCCCGACGCGATTAACATGTATAGGTAATATAGTTGGAAAAAAGAGGTGAAGAGAAAAGGAAGAGTAAGTTGAAACACATTTCTTTTATAGGCACAAATTTGTACTTCGAATTTGTATCGTGTAGGGTCTATTTACTAGATTCGTAATACTATTTTTTTTTTGCTTCGATTATCTTTTTTTCTGACTATGATTGCTGTTATATCGTATTTCCTTATCCTATTTGCTGTGAATATGCATTTCTTGAAATGAGAGCTTATTGAAAACAACCTCTCAATCTTCTCAAGATGAGAGTAAGGTATACTTATTCACTATCTTTCTCATATTCCACTTATGGGACTGTATTGAGTATATTGTTGTTTTATCGTGTAAGGTCCATTAGATGAGTAAACACTTTCTAATAATTTTTTTTAAATTCTCAAACAACGAGTCTGAAACCTCTAATCAAGGACCCGTTTGGCATAAATTTTCAAATATTTTTTGAATTTTTTTTGGTGAAGTTTGATGTGAAATTGAAAAGGTGTTGGACATGAATTGTGGGGCAAGTTCTGACATGTTAAAACGTCATTTTTTATCTCGCAGATAAAAAGTACCAAAAAGAGGTTAATTTGAATGCCCGTATGAATTACTAAGAAATTGGTTCTTTACCGTGTTCCTTAAGCGAAAAGTAAATATGCAATAAAATGAACTAACTGAATTTTACGTGACCCCCCCCCCCTCCTCCCCCGGCTCAAAAGGTGCAAAAACCACGACCTACCAAGTAGGATTTTCAGGTCCAATTTCACTAGAACAATGAGCCAAAATATATCAATTACAATGATGTAATTATCTCCTACTACTTCAATGTGATTGACAAATAACTCTAACTTGTAAAACTAAACACTCATTCCAACTCATTAATTATATATAACACTTGATTACAATTCAATTTCCTAAAACACGTTTACTAGACTAATTCGGGAAGAGTATAAGACAAGTACTCAACATAAGTGCATCACTTTATGACTCTATTGTTGATATGCGAAAAGGATAGTTCAAAAGTCCAAACTCAATCCTATTTAAATACGATTTGAAATTTTCTAAGAGTTCTATTCATAGCCAGCTTCCTTTTTTGATAGACATATCCAAAGAGATTTCCAAAGATTCCACAAGCTTTGAGATATTTGTCTCTACGGACTTATCCATATGACCTTTATCATTTACAAATTATTACCTTATGGGAAGATCTATTAGTTTTCTTCATCCTCTCACGATTTCGTGCAATTGTAAGTATTCAACGTTACGAGAATTCAGTAAGTTCACTAATTTTACGCTGATCATTAATTTACCATATTTTTTTAATTCAATATTGTGACCAAAAAATTTAGTTTACATTGAAATTGAATTGAGATTAGATGAGACTGTAATGCCTTCACTGGCAATTGAATCAGCTCAATTTCATTTTTTTTTATTTACCCAATTCGATATTCGTTATTTGATAATTAAAGTTGAAGAGGTCTCATTCATCCCATCACATTCCTAAGTGATACTGGCCTACTGGAGTTTGTAAAGTTTAAACGAGTTCATTATAAGGCTTAAACTAAAATAGGTAACCTAGTAAAACAATAAAAGAGGCGGATTCGACCCTAGCCACGAGCCCTAAACAATTATGGCTATTTTGTAATAGTGAAATTCATTTTAAGTGAAAATAGTATTTGAAAATTAGAGTTGTGTTTGAGCATGAATATAATTTTGGGTTGTTTTTGAATTTTTGTGAGTGATTTGAATGAACATTTTGAAAAACAACTTTTTAATGTTTTTTAAATTTTCGAAAAATTCTAAAATTCATATTCAAGTGAAAATTTAAAATTTTAAGGTCAAACACTGATTCTAAAAAGAATAATTTAGAAAAAAAAAATATTCTTATGTCCAAACGGGCTCTAAAACGAGCTACTAGAGTCTAATGTTTGCTTGATTATAGATATAACATTTGCCGACGTCTTAACAAGGGTTGTGGTGGAGTAGGAAGTACTTCTTCATCCTTAACCAAAGGTCTCGGGTTCGAGTCACTGGGTATGAAGTCGTCTTTGTTAGGGAGCGCTTTACTCTCCAATGTAGGACTTTCTGGAACGAATCCAGATTTAGTCAGACCCCAATATAAGTATCGAACACCTGATAGGAAACAAAAAAAAAGAAGAAAAAAACATGTATTGAAATTACGTACTCAGTAAAATGAATTAACATAAATTAAGATGGAAGGAGTATTAGTTATTAGACAATTTACATCAGTAATGCAATATTTTTATACTGTATTGAAAGATAGGAATAATAATTTATTATACAAAATTCTATCAATGTATTTTTATTTATTTAAGCAGTTAAATACTCATTCATGGAATTGAAATTTGTAAGTAGTAGCTGAGTAGTACTAGTAGGTCTTGGGAAGGTGTGTGGGTGTTCTTAAATAGTGTGTTAAAAAGTAAAATTATAATATAGGGAATAGTGAGTAATATGATGGTGATGTGATTGAAAAGCTTATGACCTGTGGAATGAGAATTTCCTTTTAGTTTAATTCTAGAATAAATTCATCATTATTTTTGTAGCTTATTTGCGGCTCGTATTAGACTCGATTAAAACAGTTTGTGTGTGACTAATTAATTTAAAAAATATCTTTGTACTGCTTCTAAATGTATTTTTATCAAAAAAATTTAAAAAAAGTGTTTTATAGAAAAATTATATTTGTTTTTTCTTATTCTTCTCCAAAATTACTTTTGCCTCTACTCAAAAATATTTTTTTTCTAAAAACTTGATCAAATACTTCACTTTAAAAATAAATACTTTTTTAAAAGTATTTTTGACTTTGTTAAAATTTGGCCAAACATACTATAATATGGATTTACATCGCTTAAGATTAAGGGGAAAGCGCTTTTAAACGAGATCTTTTAAATTTTCAAATAAAGTTAAGATATCTGGTTGACAGTGGAGACATTTTCGCCTAGTGCCATAATCCTATCGAGGATTCGACCAATACGGCGTGAAGATCAAATCCCTTTCTGAATTTGAAAATAAAATAACTTAAATTTTCAATTATACTATTAATGAATTTTTTTATAAATATACAAATACTGTAGACTCCTTTTTAATTTGTTTAAATCACAAATTTTAAAAAGAATTAATTTTTCTTAAACTTTGTACCAATCAAATAGATTCAAGTAAAATGAAAAAAGAAAAAATTGATTAAGGATGGTTGCAACAAAATGTGTGTGAGCCATGTAAGTGTGGGAGTTGGAGAATTAAATAAAGGATAGGAAGGCAATAAATGAAAGGCTTTGCATGGAAGAAAGCCATCTGCAATGTACGGGCCCGCCTTATTTGCTGCAAATAAACTGACGAATTTGATACGGCCCTATTTCTGGATTGTGAATCTTTTCATTACTTTGGCTTTATCTTGTCTTTACTCCTATACCTATTCCACTGCAACTGCAAGAAGATAACATCACTTGACCTCTTCAATTTTTTTTCCTACCTTTGCCTTACCCTTTTTTTTTTTTTTTTTTAGTGTGTGTGAGAATTGGATGGTGCATTATTTTGAGAAAAGTTACTCGTTATTCAAAACATACAATATTAAGTGGGCGTTTGGCCATAAAAATTGTAAAATTTCAGGAAAAAAAAATGAAAATTTTTTTCAAGTGAAAATAGTATTTGCAAATTAGAGTTTGTTTGGACATGAATATTATTTTTAGTTGTTTTTGAAGTTTTGTGTGATTTAAGTGAAAATTAGAAATTTTTATAGCCAAAAATTGATTTCGAAAAAAAATAATTTTCTTATGTCCAAACGGGCTCTAAAAAGGTTCATCCCGAGTCACAAGAGCAATCTCTTTTTTTTTTAATTCTTTTTTCTTTTCGTTATGGTAATGCAATGCAAGAGGTCGGAAATCAGGTTGTTTCTATGATGAAAAGAAATTTCATAAGAGAAGAAAAGTTCACAGAAGGTTGGGAAATAGTATGCCCGGTTCACGAGGTTCTACCACTGCAGGACCCAGTTGCCATTCTCCCATTACTCAAGTCGTCCAAGGGACAGGACCCCCGCACTGTTAAAAAGAATGTTAAGGGGTCGTTTGATAGGGCGTATAAGAATAATGTTGAATAAGGTGTATTAGTAACACATGAATTAGTATTGCATGAGTTAGTAATGGAAGGATTAGTTATGCAGAGATCATTTTATCCATTGTTTGGTGTGATGTATTAAAAATTAAAATCTATTGCATAGTCTTTAAGAAAATTATTTATTTACTAAAATGCCCTCCATATTATTTGGCTTTGAGGGACTTTAAGGATAATCTTGTCTTTTACCGTGCTAATGCATGGATTAATAGCCCTTGGTGTTGCTAATGTCGTGGTTTGTTATGATTAGCTATACATAGGATCAGTGGCGGAGCCAGAATTTTTGTTAATGGGGATCAAACTATATGTAAAAGTAAACATACCTGGAATTTAAGGGGAATATATATATATTATTTCTTTACCTAGTTACACAATGTACTTTTCCCACAAAAGGGTGTCACTTGACACCCCTTCCTATAAGGTGGCTCCGCCATTGCGTAAGATAATACCAAATAGGATGTATAACTAAGACCATCTCCAACCCAACGCTATTTTGGTGTAAGATTTGGCTAGCGTTTGGCCATAGATTCCCAAATTTGTTTTGAAAAATCTATTTTGGGTAAAGTTTAGTTTGAAGATGAAAATGTGTTTGAACATATGTTTTCAAATCATATTTCCCAAATTTATTTTGGAAAAACATGTGTATTATGAGGGATTTGGCCCAAACCCAGTCGCTGGTTTTGGGATTTGGGATTGGAGATTTGGGATTTTGCCAAAATATAGGTAAAATTTATGGCCAAACATGTGTTTGCCAAATAAAATTCAAGTTTATTTTGGCAAAATCTATGGCCAAACGGGTCCTTGATGTTTTGGTGCTCCAACCCAACACCATTTCTTACACTGTTTTGGCATGTGAATAGCGTAATTCTTCAACATCATTACTATTCATCAATATTTTATTATTATCTTTTATATATAATATTTTTAATTTAACATATTATAAATTTTTGTAATTACTTATAATTTTTTTTAAGTAATATCTTTATAATTTTAATTTTGGTGTATAATTTTTGTTTATTTTTTGTTTTAGTATAAAAATATGTAACCATCAAAAAAATTAAAAAGTGCAAATCTGAAGTATAATATGTTATTAATAAATAACACAATGTTCATTAAATAAGATAAAAACAAATATCTAATATAGTAGCGACAAACATAGATTAAAATTGAAAATACACGAAATAACATAGTGAGACAAAGATGCTCATTTTATGCTTCGCAATGCATTAATAGAGCATTTATGGGAGTAACATATTAATCATGTAAGTTGAATATTTATGTAAAAATTAAACTAAGTTTTACCATAATCTAATAATTATTTAATTATATCTTATCAATGATTTCATTTTTATTTGAATTATCCATTAATATGTATAATGTATAATATTTGCTTATAATTTATATTATTTAAAAATATTATGATATAAAATAATGTTATATTGAATGGTTATATAAGAAAAAAATATGAATTATATGGGATGAATATGTAAAAAAGAAAGTTTTTTTTTTATGAAATGAAAAATAAAATAAATAAATAATATAATATAGAAGAAAGAGAGAGAAAAAAAAATATAAAAGGAATATTCCTTTTTTGTGTAAAAAATAATGTATTGAGTATGAGTTAATTTGCACCATTTTGGTGAAAAAAAATGATGCAACGGTTGGAGATGCCCTAATGCTTGTATTAGTTATAGTTGAAAACGTGTACCAAACAAGATTTACTAATACACAAAGCTAATGCATGCATTATTTTCTCTAATGCACTCCACCAAAATACCTCTAAACGCATGAACCAACTCGCATTCACAAGGGTCAAGGGAAGAACAACATCCTAGGGGTACGATGTAGACAGTCTACCTTAATACAAGCAATTTTAGCTGGTTCTATGGCTTGAACTCATGACGTAAAGGTGTTATATAGACAATTTATCCTAATCAACCATTAGTGATCACTTTCGCAACTTAAATCGCTGACCTATAAATCATACAAAGAACTAACTTTACTGTTGCTCCAATGCTCCCCAAACACAAACACGATCAGTAAATATGACATTGGACTCGTGGGTACACTGGAATGAATCTTATTTTTGGCTTTTTTATTGCTATGCTTAAATAAATTCCACAAAAACAAGTTCGATGTCTTTATCCTAGCGTTCTATATTCTTGATTACATCAAAAATCACATATTCAATAAGTGATTTATGGCTATGACGAATTCAGTTTACATTCTCTTGCAAATTATGGGATGGTTAGTAGTAAGGGTGAGGGATTTTGGTAAAGGATAAGAGTAATAGTAGCGTACTAGAAAAAATATCTTTAGTACCGGTCCAGTTGGTACCTTTAGGGATCATTTGGTATGAAGTATAAGCAGGTATAAGAGTGATATAAAAATTTAATATCATCTTAATACTCAGTTTGGTTAGCAAATCAGGTATAAGTTATCTTGGTGTTAATTTTAACACTGGGATAACTTATACCTTATAGAAGGTGGGGTAGTTAACACCGGTATAATTTATACCTTCTTCTTAGAAATTATGCAATTGTCCTTCTTAATACAACATACCAAACAATGAATAAACAACAATCCCAGCATAACTAATGTCAGTATAACTTGTCCGAATATAACTTATACCGATATAAATCGTATTCCAACCAAACGACCCCTTAAGAGTTTAGTTGAAAGCATATTTTCGAGAGAAGCTTAAGGTTAAGCAGGTTTACTCATTAAGGGTGTGTTTGGTATAAAGGATTTTCAATTTTTTCATATTTGGTTGGCTTAAATGTTTTGAAAAATATTTTCCTTATGAACTCATTTTCCTATAATTGTAGGAAAATGTTTTCCTTATCAAGAGAAGAAAAAATATTTTTTAAAACTACTTCTCAACCTTCCCCACCATCACCAACTCACTCCACACCCACCCACCTAACCCCCACATCACGCTAGTCGCTTACCCATCCCACCCCCTCTCTCCAAAAGATTTTTTTTTCCGTCACCACCCACTCTACTACCCCCACCATGCCAAAGCCCACCCCTGCACAATTTTATTTTATTTTAACTTTTTTTTTTGTAATATTCAAATTTCTGTTTTTTTATTTTTTTGCACCACCCACCCCTCCCGCACAAAAAAAAGTTTTTATTTTTACTTTTTTATTTGNCTTGAAAACACAATTTTTTTTTTTTTTTTTTTTATTTTTTATAATTTTTAGTTTTAGTTTTTTTCATCTTTTGGCTTACAAGTTCAAAATTTTACAAGTTCCAAAGCTATGATTCGGAGATTTATGTGTTTGGAAGTTTACGATTTTAGAAATTATAAAGTTTACGGGCTCGAAATTTCGCTGTTTCGAAAGTTTAGCGGTTCGGAAGTTTATGAAATTTGTGGGTTCGGAAGGTTGTTGGTTCGAAAGTTTATGACTTTATGTTTATTGTATCTAAATTATTTATGAATACTCTTGAGAAGTTATTTTTCTTAATTTGTGTACCAAACACCGGAAATTGAATAAGATTACTACTTGTTTTTCAAGAAATATTTTTTTGATAAATATTTTCCACGAAAAATATTTTCCATTATACCAAACACACTCTAAGTCTCAATTTATGTAAATTTATTTTATTTTGGTGTAATGACTTCTGGGCCAATTAAACTTGCACCGAATTTTTAAGTCGATACATAAACTTTCGATTTTATATCTCAACTCAGTTGATTTACTTATAAGTGAACACCTCTGACCGTTGACTATGCTTATGTGATAGTAGCACACTTGAAGTGGTCAAAGTGTGTGTTAATCACGCAGAAAAAGAGCCTCACTCGAACAATCCCCTATGTTATCTTCTTCCTTACCNCCCCCCCCCCCATTTCTTTTTATTGCAACTTTGAACAATCCTTTGGTCAGTCTTTATATCTCCACAAACTAATCATTTTGGTTAGTTTATCTCATTTTTTCAGTTGACGACAAAGGTATGGCGGTGACAGTATTTTTAGCGATCTTCTTTGACCGGTTGAGACTACGAAATTATTGTAAACTTTTAGAGGTGGAAAGTAATAGGTTCTCAAGGAGGTCTAATAGTTTTGATTTTGACGAATGTCGCCGAGATGCAATTTTTTTGGTGAAAATCTTGTCGGAATAGTTTTGATATTTTTTGAGAAGATCTGATGACTTGTTCGGACTAATTTCTAGACTGAAGTTTGGTTAAGATATGTATTAGGATATGAATTGATCATTTTGAATTTTTACTATTGGAAACAGTGGCTGGGCAAGGGAAGATTTTGGTGGAGCTATGGTGGAGAAGAAAGGAAATAGAACAAAAATAAAAAATTCGGTAAATTGGTTTTAAAAAGGATGAGATCCAGATATTATAAATATCAAACAATAAATGGTCTTAGTATCTGACGTGGTATTCATGTCAGGCAACTGAGATTACACACTCTGAGGGAGGGGTTTATTATAAGTATTTTTATCGAGTTAGGGTGCTAAAATGAGAAAGTCGGAAGTTCATGTATCAGCTTTAAAATGGACGATTTGCAGCCATACCCTATATAGAAGCCACATTTTAACCTATACCCTATTTTTAAAAATTATTGATTTGGTAGCCGGCTGACTAAAATTTTGCACTAATATGACCATTCTACCCCTGACATAACATATAAAAATCACGCACCTCAGTCTCTTCTCATAATCACGCACACAACACTCTGTCTCTTCTCATATTTGAATCACGCACAAAACACTTCACCGGTCCTCCTCCATCACTCCGTCTCTTCTCAGATTTCCTTTCCCAAACCAGAAATTTGAACCATACTCAAATTCAAAAATTCAAATTGTAAGTTTTCGAATCTGACTGATGTTCATATACTTGAGATGCTGTAGTTTTAGACTGCATAACATGCTGTAGTTTTTTCTAAAGTTTTGGTTTATTTAGAAAAAAATTAGGGTGAATTTTTTGCTTTATTTGCTAAACAATTTGTTTTTTTTGGCTAAACTTCGGCGCTAATAATATGCTTAAGTTACGTACTGTGTTCTATAATTTTTTGATGAGTTTTTTCAAAAAAAAATTCTTTAATTAAGGTATTTTTTGACTTTATAGAAAAATAATATTTAAAAAAGGGCAAAAAAACATTCAAAGCATCTTATGCTGAAGTTTTTTAGTTCATTTTCTAATACTTCAGCACTGAATGTGCTGAAGTTTTTCTCCTGGATACAATAAGCTGAAGTTTTTTAGTTCATTTTCTAATACTTCAGCACTGAATGTGCTGAAGTTTTTCTCCTGGATACAATAAGCTGAAGTTTTTTAGTTCATTTTCTAATACTTCAACACTGAACGTGCTGAAGTTTTTCTCCTGGATACAATAAGCTGAAGTTTTTTAGTTCATTTTTTAATACTTCAGCACTGAACGTGCTGAAGTTTTTCTCCTGGATACAATAGATTTGTCATGAAAAACCTCAGTAAAAATAAGCTGAAGTTTTGTAGTTCATTTTCTAAAACTTTAGCACTGAACGTGCTGAAGTTTTTCTCCTGGATACAATAGATTTGTCATGAAAAACCTCAGTAAAAATAAGCTGGAGTTTTTTAGTTCATTTTCTAATACTTCAGCACTGAACGTGCTGAAGTTTTTCTCCTGGATACAATAGATTTGTCATGAAAAACCTCAGCACAAATATACTGAAGTTTTTTAGTTTATTTTCTAATACTTCAGCACTGAATGTGCTGAAGTTTTTCTGATGGATACAATTGATTTGTCATGAAAAACCTCAGCACAAATATTCTGAAGTTTTTAGTTTATTTTCTAATACTTCAGCACTGAATGTGCTGAAGTTTTTCTCCTGTGCTATGTAATTTTCTCGTGCATGCTCAAGTTAAATATCTTTTGTGCTTAACTTTTGTTCTACGTTAATCATCTTTTTCATGAGCTTTTGTTCTATTGTTCATTTTCTCAAACTTCAGCTTTTTTTCATAATTTAATTCTTATGCTAATACTTGACACTAAACATGCTTCTCTAGAATGAGTTCAGTTTGCGTTGTACTTAATTTCAATGGGAGGTGGACTACTGACTTCAAATACTTGGATCATGATACAAAGCTTGTTCTTATTAATAAACAAGTATCATTCAATTCTTTCCTGAAAAAAATTAGTGAAGTTACAAATATTGATTCAAGCGGATATTCCGTAAAGATATGGTTTGATATCAAACTAAATACAAGCAAAGGTATGCTTGTAACTTCAGATGAAGAACTCAGCACTTGTATACATTTGCTCACAACTGATTCAGTCTACAAGAATTGTCATTTTGTCGTCGAAAAAATACAACGTTCTGCAACATTCAACCAATCTCTTGACAGTATGGCAACTTCAGAACAATTTTGTGATTATCAACATGATCTAGGGCAGCCAATAGTGATAGTAGACAACGAGCAACAACTTTCTAACATTAGATCTGCTTCAGAATATAGAATGCTACAACAATCACCCCCTCCTCCAATAAATTCATACCAGTTTATGAATGAGCAAGACGAAGAAGGACAGCTAATAATGCAAATTGACAACCAACACACAATCCAAAAAATTTTTTTGCTACCTTCTGCAATGATAAGCAACAACGAAGATGAATAAAATATGGAATTAATACCAGTAACATCAGATACAATGATGAAATTGCTGAAACCTCTAAGAAATCAAGAAAAAGAGTGAGGGAAAAGCTGAAAGAATCTCCACCATGTAAAATACTTAGGCATGATGCACTGCCTGAGGAAGTAAGAGTAGGATCAATTTTTGAGAACAAGGAAAATATGACTAAATTTTTCTACAGCTTGGAGATAACCCAAAAGGTTGAATTCACAGCTGTTAGATCATGTTCAAAGAGATATGAGCTGAAATGCATTGAGGAGCAATGTGGTTGGATTGTGCGTGCTACCAGAATAAAAAATTCCACACTTTTCAGGGTGATAAAATATCATAACAACCATGAATGCTCAGTTNTAGGGGTGTGCATTCGATTTATCGATTCGATTTTGACCCTTATCGATAATTACTTATCGATTATCGATTTGTACATATGCTTATCGTTATCGTTTCAATAAGGTTTCGATTTTTTCGATTTCGGTTTATCGATTTTTGGGGCTTATCGATTCGGTTATCGATTACACCAATAAGAAAATTTACGGGATTCCACCAATAAGAAAATTTGCTAGCTCTAAGCGATGTTGTCATGTTTAGTACCCTTACTTAATATATGTATACAATGTGTAAAGCATGTATAAATAGTTGATA
>ML409751.1:0-59691 GCA_005239525.1 Nicotiana knightiana | reverse complement strand
CCACCCCACCCTCGCGCTAACCCCTCGATTTTTTATTTTTTTTTTTATTTTCTCTTTTTTCATTTTTCTGCACCACCCCCCTCCCCCGTAAAATATTTTTCAACTTATACATTTTAAGGTCAAATTCTTTTTTTGCAAGATGAGGATGGTTCTAAAACATGGGTCAAGTTGGGCGAATTGGGCTATGACCCATTGTTTAGTCCATCTTGACTCAGCCCATCTTAGCCCAAGTACACTTTGAACTGGGTTGGACAATGACCTATTTATTGACCTAATCCATCTTGACCCGCTGCAATTCATCCCAGGCTCCCAGCACGCGCATTTGACATCCCTAATATTGAATTAATTGCTGTTATATGTATATCTTTCTTTTGTTTTTTCATTTGCATATATAATTCGAATCGGAAACAGTGCGTCAGCTGAAACCATAGTCCAACCTAGATCCGCATTTGGTCTACAAGGTTTTACTTAGGTAAACCTTAGGTTCCACTCAGGAGTGTATATAGCATTAATGATGAGTTCAATCGAACCTACAATTTTTGACGCGAAGTAAAAATTTATATGTACAAATTTATTAAAATTTTAATAATAATAAATATGAACTCATAACTTTAAAAATATATTAGGTTCAATATTAAAAACCCTACAAGCTAAACCCATTGAGTTTAAATTCTGAAACCGCTTCTGATTCCACCATTACTTACCATTCACTGTTAATCTGACAGGACTTGGAGTAAGTTATGATTTATATGTCTTAGTAGTTGGGCTTTAAGAACCATCACTATATCAAGAGCTGCCTCATGGATATGATGGCACTGCTTACTAAAGGGCCTAAAAGCCCACTTTGATCAATGGAAAGAGATTTAAGAATTAACCCAAATAGTCGCCTATTCTACAACTTAAACTAAAAATAGCCGGTGAATGTATATTATATGTATAATTTATATATTAAATGTGTAAAATTATACATAATCAATGTATAATCTATGTATATGATAAAAAAAAAGTAAACAATTAATATGGACGGCTATTTATATAAAAAGCCCATTTAATTTGGGTCTTAAATGACTGGGTGTGGCCCAGGGTATCACTTCCATTGTTCATCACATTTTACTTTGGAGTGATGAAATTTGATGCTTATGAATTAGGGAACTTACAGTAATGTACCAGATAAGTTTCAACTTAACAATCTCTAGCTATTAATTATAGACTTATTAAAATTAGTCAAGAACATATAATAATTAAAAATTCAAATAAATACGGTTCTTTCTATCTAAGAATCACACGCAAAGATCTCCTTTCATTTTTTTAAGCGTGATCAACAACATTAGATGTAAGACGGAAAGGGGATTTCATGGATGAGGTAACAAATAAGGTGATGTAATAAAAAAAAATTACTAGATTCTAAGCAAAGAAAAAGAACCATTTTCAATGGGTATGGTTGAAATTATTGAAAACATATAGATGAGTCAATATACAAAATTTGAGGAATATTGGAGGTGATTTGGACTGATTTGGTATAAAAATTCGTAGTTAAAATCAAGTTCAAAATATTCTTCTGCGACACATGTATCACGCATATATCACATACACAGGTATACATGGATAAACATGTGATACACATTTGATAATACATATGTGATACACAAATAATACACAGTGTGATATACATATCATTTTTTCCTGTTTCATCTTCTATTTCAAATTTTCAATTCAAACCACCTCAAAACTCCATCAAAATCATCCCAAAACTGAGATTCAAATTCCTTAAGATGTATCCAATTTATTCTAATAACATACACTCAAAAGAAAGCAAAACTTTGACCTTTTTGGCTACAAATAGCTAATTGATAACATTTGGTTAATATTAATAATATTTTATGAATTGACCAATTTTTATAATAAGCTACTTGTAAATGGACATAATTGATAGTTCCCTTTTATGATTAAATCTTTGGGATAAAAGTATAAAACTACAATTCAATGGAAGTAAAAAAAAAGGTCCATTTCTTCTTCCACTCAATTTTTTGTATTTCTTGATTCACTTTGACAGCAAAATTGCCAGGGGTTTAATCCAGATCGCGAATATCATCAATTATGTTTTACTCACAGGGTTCGGTTTTATAAAAAGTCTCAATGCACTCGATGAATCATCAATTGAGTGCAAACAAATGTATTAGTTTTTAAGTACGAATTTGAATTATTCATATTTCAGTCACTAAGTGTATAAGTTTTTAAGTATGAATTTTAAAGCTTAATGATTAAGTGTGTTTATTATTTTTTTACAACCATTTATTGAATCTGAATAAATTAGAATAATTAAAATTTTTAACAAATCTATGTTCATGCTACCATTCAAGGATTTATGGTGAAGAATAAATTTCCTCATCACTCATCCACGTTGTCGTCATAGTCATTATTGTCAACTACCATCATCCACCATTTGTAATCACCATTCTCAACCACAACCATCAATATCGTCAATCACCATAATTAGCTGTGACCACTACTAGTCATCATTTACAATCATAACGTCAATCAACATTACCACAATCACGACTAATCACCACCATTAGCCACCGATATATTGCCAACTATCTCTATTAGTCGTCATCACTGTTAGCTATCACCATCATCCACCACAACTATCAGTTGATATAATCAAATACCACAGTTAACTAACAACCACTATCACACTAGCCATTACCACAACCACCATGATCAGCTACCACATTTGTCAGCCACCACCATCAGTTAGTACCCACAGCTGTCGTTGTTAGTCGTTACTACAACTGATCACTATATAAATATATATTTTAAATATTTTTGATATAGTATTAAGATTAATTATGACATTTTATTTGAATTTACATTTTATTAATTTTTAATATATATAATTTTATAAATTTAGATGTTAAGAAAATAAGAATCTCAATATTTAGTACTCAAATCTTAAGATAACATCTTAATATCTATACGTTTATTTAAATTTATATGTCTTAATCTTAAAAAGTTAAAGAGAACCTAAGAAAATGTCTTAGTGATATGAAGACGCCGTATAAGATAAGAATATTAAGAGCCCAATCACCCTAACCCAAAGTAGATAGTAAAAATTTCACGGGCATCCTATTTGTCGCCCCCATTTAACTTGTACTCATTTTTTAAAAATAAACTTAACTAGTAATCAAAGTACATACAATTTCATGCCTCCTCCTCCTCCTCCTCCTTCTTCTTCTTCATAGCGAAACCAAAGTTGACAGTGGATTTAAATAGTGTTTGTGAGCAGGTTTTAAGGTAGTTTATGGTATTTTACAGCAATGAGCTTCTGTGGCGCTCTTTTCTTTGCTATTGCTTAGGTGTCACAACCCAAATTTTCCTCTGTAGGATGTCGTGACGACACCTAGTCTCTAAGACTAGGTAAGCCTAACACTCACTGAATTAAGACAGAATTTAACTAGAACAACTACAAAGCATGAAACTAAAATTTCTATAGTAAAATCAATGATCCTAAGTGCAATAAAATACCCCAAAACCGGTAGTACAAGTCATAAGATCCACTGAGTTTGCTAGAAAATCTTAAATACCACTATTCAGAATAGAATTAAACAGTACAAGTACAATATCAGAAGGTGACTCTGAGGCCAGCGAACGCGACAACAGGTTTACCTTGAGTCTCCACAGCAATGCTCGACCAACTAGCTAATAATCAACAATACCCGAGGCACCTAGATCTTCACAAAAAATATGTAGAAGCGTAGTATGAGTACACCACAACTGTACCTAGTAAGTATCAAGACCAACCTCGGTGAGTGGTGACGAGAAACAGTCAAGACACCTACTTGATAAACAACTTGAACAAGTATACATGTAGAACTTACATGGAACAATATCAATATAAAGCTAGGCATGATGACAACAATAATACAATATTTGTAATAGGGACTAAAGCAACAGTTAGCAACGAGACACAACAAGTAATAACACTATAGAGTAAGTTGAACACAGTTCAAATTCGGTGAAACCAAATAAATGAAAATAAATGACAGCTCAATAGGAACAACCGCTTTCACACCAGGTTTATCCAAGAATTTCCACGAGGTACCAAACCTCAAAATCACAAATCACGGGTCCTAATTCGTGAACCCTAATCACTTGGGATCTTATTCCCAAATTACAATTCATAACAACACGAACGACTCACGATCCAAGGGATTGGCAATATCTAATATCCGCACGGACCACTCACGTGTAACGACCCGGTCGGCCGTTCCGAGAGTTTAGCCTGTTTCCCCCATTTCGGCTTCATTGCTTGTGTGGTTCATCTCTTTTGTGTGGCGTTGGGTTGGTTGACTCGGGTTCAGAGTGGTCATGGTGAGAAATGAGATACTTAGTCTCTTAAGTTGTACTTATAGTTGGAAAAGTCAACCGGAAGTTGACTATTGGATAAACGACCTCGGAATGTAGATTTTATGTCCGGTGTAGAATTAGGCTTGAATTGGCGAAAGTTAGTTTTTGGCGATTTCCGATCGGCTGTGAAAAATAGGCTATCGGGGTTGGAATAGAATTTTGGAAGTTGGAGCAGGTTCGTAATGTCATTTTGGATATGTGTGCAAAATTTCAGGTCAATCGGAGGTGTTTTGGATGGTTTCGGCATCCTTGGGGGAATTTAGAAATTTCAAAGTTCATAGGCTTGAATTTGATGTGATTTTGGTGTTTTTGCATTATTTTTGGTGTTTTGAAGGCTCGAATAAGTTTAAATGAGGTCATGGGAATTGTTGGTATTTTTGGTTGGGGTCCCGAGGGGCTCGGGTTGATTTAGGATAGCTGTTGGGAGTTTGAAGTTGGAGAAATGCAGCAAAAATTGATGTCGTTCTAGTGTGGCCGCACCTGCAGAAGGGAAGCCGCAGGTGCGGACAAGGGGCGCATGTGAGAAACTCGGTCTGGCTAAAGAAGATCGCAGGTGCGAGATATGGACCGCACCTGCGGAGTCGCAGGTGCGGAAATGGCCCTTTAAGTGAATTCTCGCAGGCGCGCACCTGGGACCGTAGGTTCGAGAAAAGGACCGCAGGTGCGGTCATCGCTGGGCAGAACATATAAAAAGAACCCTTAGTGAATTTTGGTCATTCTTTCACCATTCTTATTCGGGTTTGAAGCTTTTGAAGGGTTTTTGAAGAGGGAAATTGATAGTTCTTCATTGAGGTAAGGATTTTGGACTTAAAACTCATTTATATGTGATTAAAGGTCTGATTAGTAGTGAAAATTGGGGAAATCAGTGCTAAAATGGGTAATTAGGGCTTGTGAGTTAGAGACTTTAAAATGGGAATTTGAGGGGTCATTTGGACTCCGATTTCAGTGTTCCTGGTATGTATAGACTCGCGGGAGGATGAGGATTCTTGTGGTGTAAATTTCATCAAATTCTGATACGTGGGCCCGGGGGTCGGGTTTGGCCAACTTCGGGATTTTTGTGTAATTTTGATAAACTTCGATTGGGTTTCGTTCCTTGGCATATTATAATGGTATAAATCTGATTTTTGGTAGATTTGGAGCACTTGAAGGCCGAATCTAGAGGCAAAGGCACTGTGGAGTAGTATTTTAGCCGATTTAGAGGTAAGTAACATTTCCAAACTTGGTTCTGAGGGTTCGAAACCCCGAGCTAAATGATTTATGACTATAATTGAGGTGACGCACATGCCAAGTGACGGGCGTGCACCGAGTATTGTGGCCTGGCTTATCCCATGGAATTTATCTAGTAGCTATTACTGATCGATATCCTCACTTCTATTAATGTAGTAATTGTGAACCTGTTATAAATCATGTTAAGTATAAATGCTAGGCTTCACTCCAGAAATGCTGAGACCCGAGTGGTCGTATATTACTGTCTCATTTTGTGATTGTTTGATTTCTTATACTCAGTCCTTTTATAGCATATCACTTCATACCTCAGTCCCAGTATTGCTAATTATATGGATACTTATCATTGTTTCGGGTTGATGGATGCATCTGTGATCCATGTGAGTGAGACTGGAGATTAATGAATGAGTGAGGCCGAGAGCCTGTTATTAAGACAGTTACGAGATCGGACTGCACACTGCAGCGATACTTAAATCGTGCCTTAGTTGGCTTGATATAGCGCTTGGGCCACTAGGGCCCCTCCGAAGTCTTTACACCCCCAGTGATCGCATTGATGTTGAGGGATGGATTTTCCCTCAACATGGATCGTGTCTGAAGTGGATGTTATGTGAGGGATGGATCGTCCCTGGACATGGATCTTGTCCGAGTGTTGTATTCCAGTGATGGACTTTCTCCGTGAGGCTGGATTGGCCTTTTTCCTCAGTACAGAGTGACTACGGTCACCGATGATTATGTACCTTCCGTGATGGACCTTCCCTGGTCCTGAGAGCCATATACGGTACTGAGTGGACTGTTGTGTGAGGGTTGTGAGCACTATGTGCATATCCACACTGGTTCCATACATTTTTCTTTATGATGGCATGTATGGTATACTAGCATACTTGGAATATTTACTCATTCTGATAAACTTTAGCATGTCTAATTTCTGTATACTATCTGTTGTAAATTCTGAGGTTTAGTCTGTTACTACCTCTCAGCCCATAATTTGGGTTCATTACTTTTGAGTTGGTGTCTCATGTTACCCCCGGCACCTTGTGTGCAGATCCAGGTACACCGAGACCCGGTAGTGGATACTGAGCAGTTGTTAGAGTTTCATTGGAGTTGTCGAGGTAGAAGCTGGAGATCACGACCTCGTCTTCTCTTTCTTATTCTACCTGTTGTTCTTTATTTTGAGACTATGTTGTCCATTTCTCCTTTTCCTTGCTTTATGTTATAGTAGCTCATGACTGAGTGACAGCGGATCCGGGGTTGGAGATTTTAAATTTTGTTTCAGATATTGTTTCAAAACTTCAGATTATTAGTATTATCAATAATTTCGTTTAAAATTGTATTTTTACTGGAAATTGAATTTAGCTTAGATAAAATGGGTGGTTTGCATAGTTCTACGACATGCGCCATCACAACTCCGAAATCGGGTCGTGACAAGTTGGTATTAGAGCTCTAGGTTAAATAGGTCTCACCAGTCATGAGCAAGTTTAGTAGAGTCTTACGGATCGATACGGAGACGTCTGTACTTATCTTCGAGAGGCTACAGAACCCTTAGGAAAAATCTCACATTCTTAAATTCTGTCGTGCGAATCTGTTGATTTCTGGAACTAAACTTCTGTTGTTTTCATTCTCTCATAGATGGTGAGGACTCGTGCTACCGATCGGGGTGATCAGACACCAGCTGAATAGGCGAGCGGTAGAGGCCGTGGACAAGGGAGGGGTGCAGGCCACGCAGCAACCAGGACATCACCTATGGACCCTCCTACTATTCAGGACCAGGTTCCCGCCGTTGACATTCCAGCGGGACAGGCTCAGGCACCGGCAGTGCCTATTGTGATTACGGGTCTTCAGGAGACCTTTGCTCAGATTCTGACTGTGTGCACCAGTCTTGCACAGGCAGTCGCTATGTCTACTACTGCCGCTACTTCTCAGGTTGGGGGAGGCATTCAGAATCGAGCTGCCCGGACACCTGAACAGGTTACTCATGGGCTTCAGACACCGGGGACAGCTCCAGTCCAGCCAGTTGCCCGAGCCCAGAAGTTTTTGGTCCCAGCTTTGGCAGATGACGAGCAGCGTAGGTTAGAGAGGTTTAGTAGACTTCAGCCTCCGATTTTCAGCGGTACTGAGGGCGAGGACACCCAAGCCTTATTGGACAAGTGTCAGAGGATCCTTCGCACAACAGGGATACTGGAGGCTAGTGGGGTCCCATTTACTACATTCCAGTTTGCAGGAGCTGCACTCATTTGGTGGGAGGCCTATGAGAGGCGTAGACCTGCTGATGCAGCGCCCTTTACCTGGCGTCAGTTCTCCATTCTGTTCTTGGAGAAGTATATATCGCAGTCCCGCAGGGAGGAGCTGCGTAGGGAGTTCGAGCAGTTGCGCCAGGAGGAAATAACCGTGATGCAGTATGAGATGAGGTTCTTCGAGTTGGCCCGTCATGCTATTTGGCTAGTTCCCACGGATAGGGAGAGGATCAGGAGGTTCGTTGATGGCCTCACTTATCGCTTCAGATTTTTCTGACCAAGGAGAGGGTATCTGGCGCTTCTTTTGAGGAGGTGGTTGACATTGCCATAGAGATTGAGTCGGTTCGCAGCCAGGAGAGAATTGAGAGGGAGGCCAAGAGGTCTCGAGGATCTGGGAGTTTTGGTGGGGTTCCTTCAGGGGGCAGCCTCAGCCCGACAGAGGCCGTCCATTCAGGCAAGCTCAGCCAGGTCGCTCAGGTTATCATGGTGGATCAATTGGTCATGATCCTCACAGTTTGCATCAGGTGCACCCATCTTTCAGTGCCCTGCAAACTCAGAGTTCATCTTGGACACCATCGGTTCAGAGTTCATCTATGCCTGGTTCTTCTAGTGGTTATCCTGGTGCTAGGGGTTTCCTTCAGTCCCTAGTGCCATTCTCCGAGAGAGGTTGCTTTGAGTGTGAAGATGTGGGCCTATAAAGAGGTTTTGTCCCCGTCTTGCGAGAGGTACTTATCAGCAGAGGAGTCAACCCGCGGCTTCAGACTCAATAGCTGCACCACCTGCCCAGGCAGCTAGAGGTGGAGGTCAGGAAGGTAGGGGTTTCCCTAGAGGGGGAGGTCGACCCAGTGGTGATCAGGCCCGATTTGCACTTTCAGCCAAACCGGATGCGATGGTTTCTGATGCCGTGATCCCAGGTATTGTTTCAGTATGTCACGAGAAGCTCAATTTTTATTTGATTCTGGTTTTCCATATTCACATGTTCATCATATTTTAGCCCATTCTCTAGATACGCCATCTTTTGTTACATATGTTCATGTGCTCGCCCTTGTGGTGATGTTGTTGTTACGCACCGCATGTGTCGGTCGTGTGTGGTACCTATTGGGGGTCTCGAGACCCGGGTGGATATGCCATTTCTGAGTATGGTCAGTTTCGACGTAGTTTGATCAGATAGATGATGATACTTTTAGGTATGACTTGATGTAGGTGTTTTGCACCGAATCAGATTGTTTGACTCCGTAGAGCTATTGTGAGGGTGTCAGTAAATGGCTATTGGGTTTATCTGTGCTCCGAGATGATCTAGGGGTTACCCATCCCTGCTTCGGGGAGCGGCAATTCGTTGGTTTAGGCACACATGGTGCGATTCTTTTGTGGTCTTCTAGAGGAGTTGATTAAGGTAAAGTAGCTGAGTATCATAGAGTTTGGACGTATGAGTTGTGTTCTTTCAGATTCGTGTGATTTGGTTCGGCGGTGTGTGAGGAATTCTTAGCATTGCATTGTGGTGTTACTCGTTAATAATGAGAGACGGTTCTCTTGTTTGGTGTCATTTCTCATGTTAGGTACATTTGAGGTGTTATAACGGGTCTCTGTTTGCTTTCGAGTTTATTACCGGTATTTGGGTGGCTTTGGCATCTGTTGTGATTTGAGCTTTTCATTAGGAGTGTTCGAGATAGGTGATATACCATGTGATGTCGTCTTGAGTTATGACTCTGGTTGGGTACAGCATGTTCATGCATATACGGTGTGTGCAGGTGTGAATTCTAATCTTGTAGATGAGTTTTGACGTGGAATGTGGGTTCTAAGGCGTAAGGATTAGGTTGGATATAGTGGCATTCGAATGTGTTGTGTTATCATATCGATGCGGGGTAAGGTGACGTGGGGTCACCCCCGGGTATGTGCATGGTAAGGTTATTCGGCGGGTTGATGGATTTTGGAACAACTCTTGACACGTTCAAGGACGAAAGTTTGTTTAAGAGGGGGAGAATGTAACGATCTGGCCGGTCGTTTCGAGAGTTTAGCCCGTTTCCCCAATTTCAGCTTCATTGCTTGTGTGGTTCATCTCTTTTGTGTGGCATTGGGTTGGTTGACTCGGGTTCAGAGTAGTCATGGTGAGAAATGAGACACTTAGTCTCTTAAGTTGTCCTTATAGTTAGAAAAGTCAACCGGAAGTTGACTATTGGGTAAACGACCTCGGAATGTAGATTTTATGTCCGGTGTAGAATTAGGCTTGAATTGGCAAAAGTTAGTTTTTGGCGATTTCCGATCGGCAGTGGAAAATAGGTTATCCGGGTCGGAATGGAATTCCGAAAGTTGGAGCAAGTTCATAATGTCATTTTGCATATGTATGCAAAATTTCAGGTCAATCGGAGGTGTTTTGGATGGTTTCGGCATCCTTGGTGGAATTTAGAAATTTCAAAGTTCATAGGCTTGAATTTGATGTGATTTTGATATTTTTGCGTTGTTTTTGGTGTTTTGAAGGCTCGACTAAGTTTGAATGAGGTTATGGGAATTGTTGGTATTTTTGGTTGGCGTCCCGAGGGGCTCGGGTTGATTTCGGATAGCCTTCGGGGAGTTTGAAGTTAGAGAAATGCAGCAAAAATTGTTGTCCTTCTAGTGTGGCTGCACCTGCGGAAGGGAAGCCGCAGGTGCGAAGGCCGCAGGTGCAGACAGGGGGTGCAAGTGCGGAACTCGGTCCGACTGAAAAAGATCGCAGGTGCGAGATATGGACCGCACCTGCGGAGTCGCAGGTGCGGAGGATTTGTCGCAGGTGCGCACCTAGGACCGCAAGTGCGGTCATCGCTGGGCAGAACATATAAAAAGAAGCCTTAGCGAATTTTGGTCATTCTTTCACCATTTCTTATTCGGGTTTGAAGTTTTTGAAGGGATTTTGAAGAGGGAAATCGATCGTTCTTCGTTGAGGTAAGGATTTTGGACTTAAAACTCGTTTATATATGATTAAAGGTCTGATAAATGCTAGGCTTCACGCCAGAAATGCTGAGACCCGAGTGGTCGTATATTACTGTCTCATTTTGTGATTGTTTGATTTCTTATACTCAGTCCTGTTATAGCATATCACTTAATACCTCAGTCTCAGTATTGTTAATTATATGGATACTTATCATTGTTTCGGGTTGATGGATGTATCTGTGACCCATGTGAGTGAGACTGGAGAGTAATTATTGAGTGAGGCTGAGAGCCTGTAATTGAGACAGTTACTAGATCGGACTGCACACCGCAACGATACTTAAATCATGCCTTCGTTGGCTTGATATAGCGCTTGGGCCACTAGGGCCCCTCCGGAGTCTTTACACCCCAGTGAGCGCATTGATGTTCAGGGATGGATTTTCTCTCGGCATGGATCTTGTCCGAAGTGGATGTTATGTGAGGGATGGATCGTCCCTGGACATGGATCTTGTCCGAGTGTTGTATTCCAGAGATGGACTTTCTCCGTGGGGCTGGATTGACCTTTTTCCTTAGTGTAGAGTGACTACGGTCACCGATGATTATGTACCTTCTGAGATGGACCTTCCCTGGTCCTGAGAGCCATATACGGTACTGAGTGGACTGCTGTGTGAGGGTTGTGAGCACTATGTGCATATCCACACTGGTTTCATACATTTTTCTTTATGATGGCATGTAGAGTATACTGGCATACTTGGAATATTACTCATTCTGATAAATTGTTAGCATGTCTAATTTCGGTATACTATTTGTTGTAAATTCTGAGGTTTAGTCCGTCACTACCTCTCAACCCATAGTTTGGGTTCGTTACTTCTGAGTTGGTGTACTCACGTTACCTCCTGCACCTTGTATGCAGATCCAGGTACACCGGGACCCGGTAGTGGATACTGAGCAGCTGTCAGAGTTCCATTGGAGTTGTCGAGGTAGAAGCTGGCGATCACGACCTCGTCCTGTATTTCTTATTCTACCTATTGTTCTTTATTTTGAGACTATGTTGTCCATTTCTCCTTTTTCTTGCTTTATGTTATAGTAGCTCATGACTGAGTGACACCGGATCCAAGGTCGGAGATTTTAAATTTTGTTTCAGGTATTGTTTCAAAACTTCAGATTATTAGTATTATCAATAATTTCGTTTAAAATTGTATTTTTACTGAAAATTAAATTTAGCTTAGATAAAATAAGTGGCTTGCCTGGTTCTACGACAGGCGCCATCACGACTCCGAAATCGGGTCCTGACAAGTTGGTATCAGAGCTCTAGGTTAAATAGGTCTCACCAGTCATGAGCAGGTTTAGTAGAGTCTTGCGGATCAGTACGGAAACGTCTGTACTTATCTTCGAGAGGCTACAAAACCCTTAGAAAAAATCTCACATTCTTAAATTCTGTCGTGCGAATTTGTTAATTTCTGGAACTAAACTTCGGGTGTTTTCATTCTCTCATAGATGGTGAGGACTCGTGCTACCGATCGGGGTGATCAGACAGCAGCTGGTCCGACGAGGGGTCGAGGTCGTGGTCGAGGCCGTAGCCAACAGATGGGTGCAGGCCGCGCACCGGCCAGGACATCACCTATGGACCCTCCTACTATTTAGGACTAGGTTCCCGCCGTTGAGATTCCAGCGGGACAGGCTCAGGCACCGGCAGTGCCTATTGTGATTCCGGGTCTTTAGGAGACCCTTGCTCAGATTCTGACCGTGTGAACTAGTCTTGCACAGGCAGTCGCTATGTCTACTACTGCCGCTACTTCTCAGGCCGGGGGAGGCACTCAGACTCTAGCTACCCGGACAGTTGAGCAGGTTATTGAGGGGCTTCAGACATCGGGGATAGTTCCAGTCCACCCGATTGCCCCAGCCCAGGAGTTTGTGGTCCCAGCTTTGGCAGATGAAAAGCATCGCAAGTTAGAGAGGTTTAGTAGACTTCAGCCTCCGATTTTCAGTGGTACTGAGGCCGAGGACGCCCAGATCTTTTTGGACAAGTGTTAGAGGATCCTTCGCACAGCAGGGATACTGAAGGCTAGTGGGGTCCCATTTACTACCTTCCAGTTCGCAGGAGTTGCACTCGCTTGGTGGGAGGCCTATGAGAGGTGTAGACCTATGATGGCATATAGAGTATACTGGCGTACTTGGCATATTTACTCATTCTGATAAACTGTTAGCATGTTTAATTTCTGTATACTGTCTGTTGTAAATTCTGAGGTTTAGTCCGTCACTACCTCTCAGCCCATAATTTGGGTTCGTTACTTCTGAGTTGGTGTACTCACGTTACCCATTGCACCTTGTGTGCAGATCCAGGTACACTAGGATCCGGTAGTGGATACTGAGCAGCTGTCAGAGTTTCATTGGAGTTGTCGAGGTAGCAGCTGGCGATCGCGACCTCGTCTTCTCTTTCTTATTCTACATGTTGTTCTTTATTTTGAGACTATGTTGTCCATTTGTCCTTTTCCTTGCTTTATGTTATAGTAGCTCATGACTGATCGACACTGGATCCGGGGTTGGAGATTTTAAATTTTGTTTCAGATATTGTTTCAAAACTTCAGATTATTAGTATTATCAATAATTTTGTTTAAAATTATATTTTTACTAGAAATTGAATTTAGCTTAGATAAAATGGGCGGCTTGCCTGGTTCTACGACATGCGCCATCACGACTCCGAAATCAGGTCATGACATCACGTGCCAACAATAATAATGACTCATGACTGCACGGACAACTCTCGTGCCAACATGATAACTGTCACATATAAGGCAAGTACACGAGAGTACATGTAAATGGTCAAAACATCAGGCTTTTTCTTCTTAAACCGATATGGGTGATTTATTTACGTGTATGCTTGTGCAATAATTCTACAACAATTCAAGTCAACAAGTAAGAGTAGAGACAATGAATGGCACAGAAGAAACGATCACCACAAAATGTACAGTGTAATAATGACAACAATGAAATTGAAACAACGAATAGTACAACAAGATTAACTGCACAGAACTAAGCAAATATTGCAACACGGAGAAAGACAATTAATAGTATGCTACGGGAACAACAATCAAAGAGAAGTAGAAATGAATGGGTAAATGTCAAAAAGAGCCACTACCGAGGTACCACCATGCAGTCTCAAATCACAAAATGAATCACAATATTTCCTTATATCACCACTTGGAGCCTTTACATTTAGTTTTGAAAATCATTTTTCTCGAAATAGCATCCCGCGTTTTAGCCCACCTTATCACACCGCATGGCTTATAGTAGTTTCCCTACTAGCCACGCGTATCAAACCCACCTTATCTCACCGCATGCGTTTCAACACCCAGACCTTATACCACCGCATGCTAATCAATATCACAACGTATCACAAATCGCACCTCAAGTGCCCAATATCACAATTTGCCAGAGAAACCAAACAAATAACAGAATTTCACAATAAGGAGCCCATGGCTAAACCACAATGTACACAAATTCTCAACAATAGAAATCCAGTAGAATAACTCAATGGAATAATATTTCACAACTTAACATCTTGCCTCAACAGGAATCAAGGCCTTTGCAACTCAATATCAATTTCAAAAACAAGATATTCCAAGAAATAGCAATTTCAAGTAAGAATTCAACAGTTAAATAATAGAATAAGAAAACAATGAAAAGAGATAACAAAACGTCATTTAAGGATAAGCAATTACGGAAACGATAATAATGACTTTAATTAAGGATGAACAATTACGGAAAAGATTATGATGACTTCAATTAAGGATAAATAATTACGGAAAAGATGATAATGACTTCAATTAAGGATAAGCAATTATGGAAATGATACCATGGCAATAAAAGAGTCAACAACTTCAATTAAGGCACATAAGGGTTCAATTGGAAACAAGGGTAAAACATACATCAAATAAATTCCAAATACGACACGGAAGGGTAAATTTAGTAAGTGGAGGATTTAACATGATAATACAACTTCATATCTAATGAACATAAGAACCTAAGGGCCTTAAATCGTCAAATTTTTACAATTAAGCCCGAGTACGTGCTCGTCACCTCGCATACACAGCTTTCACTTGAGACAATTAGCATAAATGACTTTAATCCTAAGGGGTAGTTCCACCACACAAAGTTAGGCAAGATACTTACCTCAAAGAAGCTAGACTGATACTCTAAAATGACCTTCTCGAGTGAAACAACTGGACGACTCAAATCTAGCCAAAGTAACTTTAAATTATAAATAAAACTCATAGGAAACAATTCCGGATAATAAAGCTTCGATCTTTAATTAAAACTAAAAAGTCAACCCCCGGGCTCGCACCTCGAAACCCGATAAAATTTATGAAACCCGAACAACCATTCCAATATGAGTTCAACCATACCAAATTATCAATTTTTGACATCAATTCGTCCTTCAAATCATCATTTTACATTTTGAAAGATTTTTACAAATTTTTCCCAAATTTCGAACTTCATTCACTAATTAAATGATGAAGATAATAACGGATTCATGAAATATAATAAGATTCGGGTAAAGAACATTTACCCCAATGAATTATTTGAAAACCCCACGAAAAATCACCGAAAGCCGAGGTCTACAACTCAAAATATGGAGAAAATAGCCAAACTCTCGACTTATATGATACTGCCCAGGTATTTTTGTTGTTGCGGACAGGATTTGCACACCTGCGCACTCGCATTTGCGAGCAAATTCCCGCATCTGCGGATTCCACTCAAAGCTGACTTCTTGCACCTACGTACATTCTTTCGCTTCTGCGCAACCATATACGCGCATGCCTTAATCGCTTCTGCGCTCCAGCTTGCCTCTACGTCCAGTATCTCGCTTTTGCAGAGCCACAGATGTGCACCAATTTCTGCATCTGCGAAGACTGCCAACCCCAGCCTTTCTCGCTTATGCGCCTTCATCTTCGCACCTGTGACCATATGGGCACACACCTCGCAAGCTAAAACCCAATAAGCATAGCACAAATATGACTGAATATACCAGGAAACACATAAAAGAGCTATCAAACAAGTTTGACAGGCACCATTGCCTATCAATACCATACCACGAATCAATTTCACAAGGGAGAATCAAAACACATGAACTAATCACACGTATCTCATCCTGATTTAACTTCCACCGCGGCACATAGCCCGATTCAACATATCAACCATATAAAAATGCAAGGATTCCATCCTCAGCTCTGAATCACAAGTAGTTTACACATCATACCAATCGAAACCTTCCTCTAATTCAATTCCGCCAACAAAATCACAACACATACTGAACTCCCACACCAGTAGAGCATCTAAACCACAAAATGTAAAACCATCCTAAAATCACATCAAAACTACCAAAATGAGTAACAGAAGGCCACCTCTAGTCTCATAGCTCTCAATAATGAATAAAAACAAAATGATAAATATGAGCTACCACTATAGAATATCCCAATAGGGGTAAACACATTAGTGGAGTACAAAATCGTGAAGCTCACCCATTTGTGAAGTAAAATAGGAGGACCCACCCCGATAAGCAGAACCAAAATAAATACGAATGATGCTCCTCTATAAAAAATTGAAACCATACTTGTACAACATCATCTGGTGCAGCGGCCTCAGCCCTACCGCAGAAAGCACATCAGCAGGTCGGGCCTCCCCCTCTTGGGCACCCTCTACTCGCCTGACCTATACCCCAACCTGGCGCTGCAACAATATCGGTAACTGGAGCAGAACTCATAGTCTGAATACCCCGTTGTGATACATCTATCTGGAGTCTGGAATAATCTCTCACCATGTGGATAGTGTCTTCACACTCAAATTAATCTCTCTGCTCACGTAGCTGTGGAAGCTGTCCGGCACGGGTACCCTGAGACTCATGGGTACCTGAAACACCGTGCGAAGCCTAAATTGCAAATTGAACTGGATGACCTACAAAAACTCTACCATGTCGTACCCTTCCCCTAAAATAGGGACCACTAGATCCTCCCGATCTACGAGGCCTCTTAGCCTACCTGTACTCTCTCTCTTGACCCTCACATACCCTAAAATCGGCAGGCGATCTCTACTACCTATTGAAATAGAACATTCTACTCCAACTCCCGAGCCATGCTAAACATGATATCATGATTGAGCCCCTCAATGAACCTGCAAACTCTCTCTCTAACTGTAGAAACCAAAGCAAGTGCATGTCAGGACAAATCACTGAATCTAACGGCATACTCTGACACTGACATAGTGCCCTGGCGCAGCTACTCAAACTCCGCACGCCACGCTTCCCGAAGGGTTTGGGGAACAAACTATCTCAAGAACACCTCTGAAAACTGAGTCCATGAAAGTGAAGTTGCATCGTCCGGACTACTCAACTCATACACTCGCCACCACTGATATGCCACTCCCTTAAGCTGGAACGTAGTAAAAGCAACCCCACTCGTCTCCACAATACCCATAGTGGAGAATACAATATCACTCCCCTAGGAACCCATGTGCATCCTCTGAAGCCAAACCACTGAAAGTAGGCCAGTAATACTTCTTGAACCTCGCAAGTCTAATTTGTTCTTCCTCAGATGTTGCTGCCCTAACCACGAGCTAAACTAGGATAACAGGTTGTGTCAGCATAGCACCTGGAACCTGACCAACGTGAACTCAGTGCTCCGGAGTACGGGCGGCGGGAGTCTGAGTTACTCCCCCGATCTATGAAGTAGTTGGTGAAACCGGAACCAACCCCCCTTGAGCCAATGTACCTAACGTGCTCAGGAACTAAGCTAAAGTCTCATGAAGTCCGGGGGTAGCAACAAGCGCCTTCGGTACATGTCCCCCAACCGGAGCTAGTGGTGGCTCCTCAACTTATGCTATGATAGGTGCTCTAGCTGTGGCATGTGCTCCTCCTCAGCCTTTGCCTCTGCCCCTCCGCAAATAGCAATACCGGCTCTGGGGGCAGCGTCATCAGTGACTGCCGCTTGTGTTCTCACTATCTGTGAGAGACTAGAATGACAAAGCTCAAACTCCGAGATCAATAAACTCGCACGATAGGTATGAAAGAAGTGAAATTGTCCTAATAATTCCATAGACTCTCGAAGATAAGCACGGATGTCTCCGTGCCGATCTGCAAGACTCTACTAAACTCGCTTATGACTCGTAGCACCTATGAACCTAGAGCTCTGATCCAACTTGTCACGACCCAAGTTTTCCTCCGTAGGACGTCGTGACAACACCTAGTCTCTAAGACTAGGTAAGCCTAACATTCACTGAATTAAAGAAAAAATTTAACCAGAACAACTACAAAGCATGAAACTGGAATTTCTATAGTAAAATCAACGATCCTAAGAGCAATACAATACCCCAAAACGGGTAGTAAAATTCATAAGCTCTATTGAGTTTGCTAGAAAATACTTAAATACTACTTCTTGGAATAGAATTAAAATGTACACGTACAAATCAGAAGGTGACTCTGAGGCCTGTGAACGCAACGATAGATTTACCTTGAGTCTCCACAACAATGCTCGACCAGCTAGCTAATAATCAACAATACTCGAGGCACCTGGATCTACACAAAAAATGTGGAGAAGCGTAGCATGAGTACACCACAGCAGTACCTAGTAAGTATCAAGACTAACCTCAGTGAGTGTTGGCGAGGAACAATCAAGACACCCACTTGACTAAACAACCTGAACAAGTATACATGTAGAACTAACAAGGAACAATATCAATATAAATCTAGGCATGATGACAACAATAATACAATGATTGTAATAGGGACTAAAAACAACAGTTAGAAATGAGACACAACAAGTAATAACATTGTAGAGTAAGCTGAACATAGTTCAAATCCGATGAAACCAAATAAAGGAAAACAAATGACAGCTCAATAGGTACAACCGGTTTCACACTAGGTTTATCCAAGAATCTCCACGAGGTACCAAACCTCAAAATCACAAATCATGGGTCCCAATTTGTGAACCCTAATCACTTGGCATCTTGTGCCCACATTACAATTCATAACAGCACCCACTGACGACTCGCGATCCAAGGGAGTGACAAAATCTAATATCCGCACGGACCACTCATGTGCCAACAATAATAATGACTCATGACTGTACGGGAAACTTTCGTGCCAACATGATAACTCTCATACATAAGGCAAGTAAACAGGAGTACATATAAATGGTCAAAGCATCAGGATTCATCTTCTTAGACCGATATGGGTGATTTATTTACGTGTATGCTTGTGCAAGTGTTCTACCATAATTCAAGTCAACAAGTAAGAGTAGAGACAATGAATGGCACAGAATAAACAATCACCACAAAGTGCACAGTGTAATAAAGATAGCAATGAAATTGAAACAACGAATAGTACAACAAGATTAGCTATACAGAACTAAGCAAATAGTGCAACATGGAGAAAGACAATTAATAGTATGCTAAAGGAACAACAATCAAAGAGAAGTACATATGAATGAGTAAATGTCAAGAAGAACCACTACCGAGGTACCACCTCGTAGTCTCAAATCACCAAATGAATCACAATCTTTCCTTATATCACCGTGGGAGCCTTTAGATTTAGTTTTGAAAATCATTTTTCCCGAGATAGCATCCCGCGTTTTATCCCACCTTATCATACCGCATGGCTTCTAGTAATTCCCCACTAGCCACGTGTATCAAGCCCACCTTATCTCACTGCATGCGTTTCAACACCCAGACCTTATACCACCGCATTCGTATCAATACCACAATGTATCACAAATCGTACCTCAAGTGCCCAATATCATAATTTGTCAGAGAAACCAAACAATAACAGAATTTCATAATAAGGAGCCCACGGCTCAACCATAATGTACACAAAGTCTCAACAATAGAAATCCGGTAGAATAACTCAATGGAATGATATTTCACAACTTAACATCTTGCCTCAATAAGAATCACGGCCTTTGAAACTCAATATCAATTTCAACAACAAGATATTCCAAGAAATAGCAATTTCAAGTAAGAATTCAACAGTTAAATAATAGAATAAGGAAACAATGAAAAGAGATAAAAAAAACTTCATTTAAGGATAAGCAATTACGGAAACGATAGTAATGACTTCAATTAAAGATGAGCAATTACGGAAAAGATTATGATGACTTCAATTAAGGATAAACAATTACTGAAAAGATGATAATGACTTCATTTAAGGATAGAAATTACGGAAAACATAGCATGGCAATAAAAGAGATAACAACTTCAATTAAGGCACATAAGGGTTCAATTGGCAATAAGGTTAAAACATGCATCAAATAAATTCCAAATACGACACGTAAGGGTAAATTTAGTAAGTGGAGGATTTAACATGATAAAACAACGTCATATCTAATGAATATAAGAACCTAAGGGCCCTAAATGGTCAAATTTCTACAATTAAGCCTGAGTACGTACTCGTCACCTCGCGTACACGACCTTCACATGACACAATTACCACAAATGACTCAAATCCTAAGGGGAAGTCTTCCCCCCCCCCCCCCCCCCGCACAAAGTTAGGCAAGATACTTACCTCAAAGAAGCTAGATCGATACTCAAAACTGACCTTCTCGAGTGAAACAACCTCCGGACGGCTAAAATCCAGCCAAAATAACTTCAAATCATAAATAAAACTCATAGGAAACAATTCTGGATAATAAAGCTTCGATCTTTAATTGAAACTAAAAAGTCAACCCTCGGGCTCGCACCCCGAAACCCGATAAAATTTACAAAACCCGAAAAACCATTTCGATACGAGTTCAACTATACCAAAATTATCAATTTCCGATATCAATTCGTCCTTCCAATCATCATTTTACATTTTGAGAGATTTATACAAAATTTTCCCAATTTTCCAACTTCATCCACTAATTAAATGATGAAGATACCAATGGATTAAAGAAATATAATAAGATTCGAGTAAAGAACATTGATCCCAATGAATTCCTTGAAAATCCCATGAAAAATCTCCGAAAGCTGAGGTATACAACTCAAAATATGGAGAAAATATCCAAGCTCTCGACTTATATGATTCTGCCCAGGTATTTCTGCTTTTGCAGACAGGATTTTCGCACCTGTGCACTCGCATTTGCGAGCAAATTCCCACATCTTCGGATTCCACTCAAAAGCTGGCTTCTCGCACCTGCGGACATTCTTCTGCTTTTGCGCAGCCGCAGGTGCGCATGCCTAAATCACTTATGTGTTCCAGCTCGCCTCTATGTCCAATATCTCGCTTATGAGGAGCTGCAGATGCGCACTAACAAAATTCAGCAAGTTTCAAAACAGGGAATGATAATAAGGACAGTCAATAAACCTTCAACCAACAAAATGAACAAACATAATGAATAAAACTGCACGGCATTACCCTTCTTCCTTTTACCCTCAATCTCGCCATAAAATGATAAAATATGACACGGCATCACCCTTCGTGCATTACCTTACAAATATGGCATGACATTACCCTTCGTGCATTAACACTCAATTATGGTACAACATCACCCTTCATGCATTAACACTCACATATGGCACGACATCACCCTTCGTACATTAACACTCACATATGGCACGACATCACCCTTCGTGCATTAACACTCTTCCTTACCATGTGACAATGATCATATAACAAAAAGGGAGATAGAATAAGCAAGAACATGCCTTACGTCAACAATGGTTCCACAATGCCAACCTCAAATTCGGAAAGAATACTCAATTATCACAGATAGCTCATAAATGCGAAAAGAACGATCAATTTAGTAATTAACTAGTCTAAGAATGGATATCATGATCGAAGAAATAAATAAATTATGAGAAACAAGTCCTACCCGCATACTTTGACCCAACAACAACGCATAAGTATTTGTCACCTCACATATACGTTACAACAATTAGACATGTAGCAAATAGACAAACAAGTCCTAATCCCTCAAGCCAATGTTAACCATGGCACTTACCTCTCTCCATAGACCAACTCCAAGCTCAACCGCGGCTTTGCGTTCCGAACAAGCCTCTGAACCAGCCAAATCTAGCAAATTAACAACCAAACAATTCAAAATAAGCCTTAGGAACTACCCACTAATAAAAGAGGTTCGATTTAGGTCATTTTTGAAAAGTCAACAAATGTCAACTCTCGGGCCCGCTTGGTCCAAATCCAAAATTCGGATAAAATCCGATTATCCATTCACCCCCGAACCGGGTTATGTAATTTGTTTCCAAATCTAGCCTCAATTTGAGGTCTAAATTCCACTTTTACAAAAACTCCTAATTCTACTCAAACCCCAAATTTCCACCATGAAAATTCTAGGTTTTAGGTTGAAATCTTGTGAAAAGTAATTGAAGATTGAATGAAAATAGGTTAGAATCACTTACCAATGAATTGGGGAAGAAGGGCTCTTGGGAAAAATCGCCTCTAGGGTTCTCTAAGTTTGAAATTCGAAGAATGAGAGAAAATCACGTCTCACTCAGATTTTGATCAGTTGCAGATATCGAAATTGCGACCTGCAAATGTGAAAAATACCTCGCAATTGTTAATCCTTCGCACCTTTTCTTTCATCGCATTTGATGAAATGTTCGCAAATGTGAACTCTGGTCCCCCACTAATGCGACCTTTTGATCGCAATTGTGATCCCTTGCTGACCCAAGCATTCTTCGCAGATGCGAAGAAGTGGTTCACAAATGCGAACCTTACAGGGATTTGAATGTTCACAATTGCGAACATTGACCTTGCAATTGTGAGATCAGAGACCAACACCAGAACCAGATACTCCAACTATTTTCCTAAGTCCAAAACTCATTCCGTAGCCTATTCGAAACTCACCCGAGCCCTCGGGGCTCCAAACCAAACATGCAAACAAGTCCAAAAATATCATAAGAACTTGCTCGCGCGATCAAATCGCCAAAATAACACCTAAATCTATGAATCAGACACCAAAATCAAATGAAATTCTCAAGAAACTTTAGAACTTCTCTTTTAACAACCGGACGTCCTAATCACGTCAAACCAACTTCGTTTCTCATCAAATTTGGCAAACAAGTCATAAATATAGTAATATAACTATACCGAGTTTCAGAACCAAAATACGGGCTCGGTATCAACAAAGTCAAACATTGGTCAAACCTTTAGATTCATTAAGCCTTTAAAATTCAAAATTTGGACAAAAAGCGATAACTAGAGCTAGGGATTTCCGAATTCGATTTCAGGCATACGCCCAAGTTCCAAATCACGATATGAACCCACTGGGACCATCAAAATACGGAACCAGGTCCGTTTGATCAAAACGTTGACCAAAGTCAACTCAAATAGATTTCTAAGGCAAAATTTTATATTTTATCAATTTTTAACATAGAAGCCTTCCAGAAAAATACCCAGACTGCGCACGAAAAATGAAAAAGGCTAAAATGAGATATTGGAGACTTCGAACCATAAAATTAAGGTTTAAAACTCTAGATGACCTATCAGGTCATTACAATATTTGACTTCAACGTAGACATATATAAAATAATAAGACTAATGTATTTTTTGATGAGAAAGTTTTTGAATAATAATTCATATGGTCATGTTATATGATATATGGATAAGATAAAACTAAAGATAAAAACAAAATGTGATTTCAAGAAATAAATAAAATATATAAAGATATAATTTAACTTCTTATGTAATAAGCTTTATAAAAATATTAAACTTTCATATGAAGTACAAACGAAAAGAATAATTCAATTTAGTTTCTTATTGAAAACAACAAAAATAATAATAATTATTTTAATTATTCGTAGATTTATGACATATATTAAAAGTACTTCTTTGTTTAACCTTTGAACTAATTCAATACCATCTATTTAAATAATTTATAATAATTTTATTCTTATTATAGATAAAAACTAAAGAACAATGTCAAAATATTGTAGAACAAAAACTAATGTATAAAGAGGAGAATAGATGTAATGTGATTTTATCCACACTTTTAATTTATTTTGTTAAAATTAAGTAAATAAATAATACTCGAAAATATTATGGATAAATTTAAATATCGAAACAATTATGAGAAAGTCATACAGGATAAAGTCAAGTTAGATTTCAGGAGTAATAAAAAATTATATTCGTTGTATTATATTAAACTAGTAAATTTATTAAAAAATTATATGATAATTTAATAATATTAAGTAATGAATAATACAATTAGATAAGCAAGGAACAAAAAACAATTATGGAAAAATATAAAAATATAAGACTTATAATTAGAATTATGATGAGAAAAGACACATAACTAAAATCATAATCGACACATAGTTATAGAGGAAGAATACTAAGAAAAAAAGAATTTCAAGCCATATCGTAAAAATGTACACACTAATTAAAAATTTCATGTAGGAAATTTTAGTTAATAAATAGAATTCATAATTTAATAATAAAAAATACAAAATTATAAAGATACTATTATGACATTATACATAAGATAAGCAATTATATATATAACACAAATTAATAATTATTAAAATATTGATTGTCTTTTTATAAAAATAATAAAAGGCTTATCTTTTTATAATTTTGATAAATTTAAAATTATAATTTAATAAAAAATTTACATTATCTAAATTTTCAGTAAACTACAAATGAGAAAACTAATCAAATATTACGATAGAAAAGAATATACGAAAAGAGGGGGTAAAGATAATTCTATGATATTTATGTTTTGAAATAATTAAAAATAAAAGATAAATAAATAACACTCAAAAAAATTATTGATATTAAAAGAGAAGTAGTATCGAAATATTAAGTCAACTAACAAGTTAATAAATATAGTACTAAGTACGTGCTAATTTAATAAAGAATAAATAATGAACAATAATTTATCCGATTACTATATGATGTGTATCTTTTGAATTTGTATAGTTTTTATTATATTTTTGCATACTATATTAAATAATAAAGTAACAACTATTAGCCCATTTGGACATTAAAAAAATTTCATTTTTTTTTGAATTTTTTTAACTTTTTTTCGAAATCAGTGTTTGGTCATATACTTTCCAATTTTCGCTTGAAGATGAATTTTGAAATTTTTGAAAAATTTCAAAAACTGCAAAAAATTATTTTTTAAATTTTTCACTCAAATCACTCATAAAATTTCAAAAACAACCCAAAACAATATTCATGTCCAAACACAACTCTAATTGAATATATGTGATTTGGTCAACTGACAAGTTAATAAATATAGTACTAAGTACGTGCTAATTTAATAAAGAATAAATAACGAACAATAATTTATTTGATTACTATATGATGTGTATCTTTTGAATTTGTATAGTTTTTATTATATTTCTGCATATTATATTAAATAATAAAGTAACAACTATTAGCTTGTTTGGACATAAAAAAAGTTCATTTTTTCTTCGAAAATTTTTCACTTGTTTTTGAAATCAGTATTTGGTCATAAAATTTCCAATTTTCGCTTGAAGATGAATTTTGAAATTTTTCAAAAAATTGAAAAACTTCAAAAAGTTATTTTTTAAAATTTTCACTCAAATCACTCACAAAATTTCAAAAACAACTCAAAATAATATTCATGTCCAAACACAACTAGGGCTGCTTATCACGCGGATTGGGCGATTATTTACTCTTAACGATTTGGCTTATCGATTATCGGTTTTTAAATATATTAATCCGCTAGCCACCCGATAAGATATCGGGCGGATTGATATCAGTTTAGCTCTTATCGGGTGGGTTATCGGTTTAGTTTCAGTTGATTGAAACTTAACATACTTCAACATAGTGTTGGAGAGTACATCCCCGAGATAACAATATAGTCAACATTTCTCATATATATATATATATCAACTAAATTATACCATGAGACCATATTACTAGAATCAAATACTGGATATCAAATACTTCTTTTATCTTCTCATACTACATTCAAGTGGATGGTAAGGGATTGAGAAGTGCACAACAAAATACATCAACAGTATCACTTGAACAGATTTCTTAATGTTTAAGAAGATGACAAACTGTTAAAAAATAAAAGCACAACTTGGTTAAGATTGAACTCAACCAGATCTATAATCCAGCTGCGAAGTCCGCTACCATGTCCTCTATCAAGATGATATGCTGGCGGGCTTCCATCGAGGCACACTGTTTGATGTCTCATAAACAAATAAATACTTAGTACTCATAGAAGTTTGCATGTGATTCTCTTTACTCTTTGTTGTTTAATGTATTGTGTAGTGGCACTGTGAACTATGGTGATGTTGACAATTAGTTCTTTTTGAGCCATAATAGTAGTCAACATTGCTAGCAATGCTAACAAGAAGTTGATTGCCATCCTGCAAAACATTCAAATTATTAAGCAGTTGTTGGTTCGTGCTTATATTGCCTTTTTATTTATTCGTGTATTACTATTATTTATTATGAAACCTCTCACGCTGGTAATAAATAATTGATTTTTCTTCTAAAGTTTAGAGAGAAGCAGTAAACGAGCTCAATAATATGGATAAAAATAAATTATATATATATATATATATATATATATATATAAATTTTATACTAATTTTTAGACACATGCGTTGCACGTGTATCTCATACTAATTGGTACAAATATTTAAAAGTATAATAATGCAAGTGTGATAGTAGTTGAAGGAAAAAATGCAAGCTCAAGTTGATAAATGTGAACCTATTTGACCGATATTTATTGTTGCAGAACACAATCATATTGAAAATTTGCTTTTAAATGAATTTCAAAAGAAATATTTGACTCCGGTTATGCAATTCTTATTGAGCATTTTGACAGTATTTTTTTTTTTATGTATATCAACAACACATAATTTATAAAGTGAATTTAAGCAACATCAGTTGTGTTTGTAAATGTTTCACGTCTTAAATTTTTGTCTTTTTAGAGAAACCACATCCTCCTCCTTTTTATAGTTTCATACATATCAAGAAGTTTTTATCGAATGAAAATAATATTTTGTGGAAGTTACCGAAATTCGACCAATGTACGTGGCTATCCTTGTTGATATCAGGATATACATCTACACATAAGTAGAGTTACTATTTTGTATAAAGATAATAGTTGCTAAAATATTTAATTGATGTGTATAAAGCCTAATTACACATACATGTACCCTTTATTTGTTTTAAAATTTCGTCGGTAAATTTGACAAAAGAAAATATTAGTTGAATTGTATAAAAATAAGAGTACTATGTAACGGAGCATGATCATGTGTCAAAAATTGGCATTTTGATATTTTAGTACTTCATAAAAATTTTAAAACTCTATTACATAAGAAAAAATAATATATCTTGTAGTTTTCAAATTTAACTTTTAATAGTTAAAAAAGAACTTAGACAAACAAAACAACGAGAATAAATAATTTACAATATGTATGTATGACGAGGAATATAAAAAATATAAGTCCAATTAAAGAAAGAGTAATAGAGGCATTTTTTAAAACAGTACATGATGTTTGCTAATTATTGATATAGTGGTTGGATAATTATATGTGCACTTTCATCAGATGAAATAAAGAATTATAAAAAGACTCTTAGAAGATCAAAGGAAAAAAAAAACTGAAATGTGATGACAGCCTGCATTATGTTTGCTATCGTGGAAGATGAAAAATACAAAACTGCTTTAATAGTATCCCAAATTAATGACCAACTTTATTTTCCAATTTACAACTTCACATAATGGTATTTCAAATCAAACTGAAAGTAATATTACTTTTAGATAGAGGGTAATTTGGTCATTCAGTCTTTTAAAGAATATTTTAATAAAACAACTTTCACTAAAAGTCTTCGTACTTATATATATATTTTTAACGAATTAACGAATTATCCGTTAAGAAAATTAAATAATCTGCCCCTAAACCGATAAGCCGTTAAGTTTCAGTTTCGGTTCGATTTTGAACACTAGTCATGTAGTAGAGGCAACAAGATTCGGACCTTGAGCAGCCTATATGCCAAAGGAACACCCGAATATGCGCTAGGTTCCTCAAAGAGATTCGTACATTCGCTTAAAATCCCATGAATTATTTGACTTTTGTTCTCCCCTGTGACACCACGCTACTTCATCTCTCTCCCTAAATACCCCTTCTCTCTCTCTCTCTCTCTCGGCCCCCTCAACTCCCTTCTTTAGCGCATTGCCACATACCTATTTCACAGGTTCTTTTCTCTCTCTCTATCTTGCTCACTCCAATTTCAAGATCCTTTTAATTTTTGGAATTTCAAGATTGACCCCTGTTGTTGATAATAATGACTTTACGGATTTTGATTTCCCCCCTAAGTTTAATGTTTCCCCTACCACCTTTATGCCCCTAATGTTGAAATTCAGAATATGCATTACTACTGATTAAGCTTCAATTATAGGGGATTTGACCAAAAAGGAAATGGATTTTGCTAGGAATTTGAGGATTCAGTAATATAGTTTTAATTGTCATTCTGGTTATGAGTGAAGAAGGGAATTATACATCCATATAATTAACTGTTTTTTGATATTCTATTAAGTCAATTTTTAGCTTTGCAACTGACTACTAATGCCATAGTCAGGATTTTTTTAAATTCATTCTAAGATATTTGAATTGATATAAAAATGCAAGCTTATGATATTATCTTAAATTAAAGTAAGAAGAAAAATGTAATCTTACTATTGACATATTAAACCATGAGATAAACAAGGGATATGAATCACCTTGAAAGGTTCATAATAGAGTTTTTTACGGTACATTATTTGGTACCCTTGGTAGGAAGGTGTAGAGGTCAAGAATCAAGGTAGACGGCTAGTCGAGAGTATTAGTGCTAGTCTTGTATTCTATCATTGTTAGATTATTTTTTAGTATTACTTGTTCCTTTCACTTTGTTTTCTTACTATCTTGTTGTTGTTATATCAGAAACAACCTCTCTACCTCCAAGGTGGGGGTCAAGTCTGCTTACACACTACCCTCCCTAGACCCCACTTATGGGATTACATTGTTTTTTTTCTTTTTTTTTTGTTGTTGTTGTTGTTATTTGGTCTTTATTAAGTTATTGCTAGGTCTTGATAATCGGTCTTTATTAAAAAATTGTTTGGGAAGGTTTTTAGATGACATTAGCAAGAAATTAATGACTTGAAGTTGATATCTTCTTATAGAATTTCTGAATCATTATGTCACTTTACTAGGTTACAAGTTACGACGCTGGTTCACCATTGACATGATAAGATTCTGATGCTATATATGCAGGTTGTACTGTGTAATGGTTCCTATTGAGACAAAAAGATGGCTAAAAAGCAGTAGCGGTTCTAGTGTATAGTTTATGGGTTCCTTGGAACCCAATAACTTTTGTGCACCGTGTAATGTATTTCTATTAGGAGGTCCTCTAACTATCTATAAATTTTTTACTGTGAACCCGGTTACTACACTTGCAATCCATGTAGGAACCTATGAAATTTAAATCTTGGATCCGCCTCTGCTAAAATGTATATTAGTTGAGCTAGTGAAGTGTAATCTAACTCCCGGAGTATTCAAAGATCAAGCTTCTAGAAAATTGGGTGTGGTTCAATAATGAAAGTATTCAAGAAATTGTGGCAACTTCTAAAATTTCAATCTCAGATAGTTTCAACTCCACAATGCAGAAACAATTTCTGCATCTGAGGATACCTAGAAGATAACAGTTGAGTACGACAGTCATAAACCTAGAAACAGTTAAGCTCCTTATTTTTCCCCTCACCAAATGAAGTTTTGCAAAGAAATGAACAGGTTAGCGAGTAGATCTAAAAAAGAAGATGATATAGTGCAAATAAAAAAGGTGGCATACATTTAGGGTCTAAAATGCAAAGAACCCTATGATTTTGTAAACAACGCTGTGTGAAGCAATAATTCTATAGTTTATTAGAATCTTTTGTGGTGAATCCCTGGTGTTCTCTGGAGGATTTTCTTTGCTTAAAAGAATTTTAGCATATATTCTTGATCCCACGAAAACATGAGAATTCGACTGATTCCTTTCCTTGTTACAGAAAATCAAAGAAGTGGTTGAATTATTGCACGTTAACTGGTCAATATTGGTAGCACCGTGTTAATACTGGCAATCAGTCATATTCATTTGACTGATTGCCAATTAGCAGATGGGTACCCAGAGTTCACTGAAGCCTAATGCAGCCTTAGCGGGTGTGCATGGAGTGCAAGTGGTGCCTCATTCACCATTTGCATTGGAAGAGATAAAACAACATGGGGACTTGCATCAACCTCGACATGAAAGTTTTCCTGTTGGAACAAGACATCAGCTAATAGTGCAGTAAGTGCAAATGAGGTTATCTCGCTTGACCTCTAATCATTTATGCGGAGGTGCTCTTCTATCTTCTAGAAGTAACGTAGATGATTGAA
This sequence comes from Nicotiana knightiana, assembly GCA_005239525.1. NCBI lineage: Eukaryota > Viridiplantae > Streptophyta > Magnoliopsida > Solanales > Solanaceae > Nicotiana > Nicotiana knightiana. Next base: position 29,563 of record ML409751.1, on the reverse strand, counting down.
TTGTCAACTCAGATCCAAAGTTAGGATTCTTGTTGAATAAGAATTTGACTCATCATGCTATCTTGTTCAACAGGAGAGTTTGGCAGCAAAGGCCTGGTTGCCTGAGGCCCATCCGTTGCTGTCTCCACGGTAAAGATACAAAGAACAATCTTTTTTATTAAAAGTTAGGTGTATCATACTGCCTCCAGCATATTTCTAATCTATCAGTTGTTTTTCTTTTAGGTGATAGTACCCTCGCTGAAACTATTGCTAATGTGATCACTTCTCTTCCTTTTATTGCTCTTGGACTTCAGGCTCCAAGGTCAGAAATTTTCCAGAGCTGCTTTAAGTTTGACCACTTTGTGCGGACGCTCCAAAATGTTGCCACACCCGTGTCGGATCCTCAAAAATACACTACTTTGGAGGATCCAACACGTACCCGATGACACTTTCGGAGAGTCCGAGCAATATAGCTTGTGATTACTCTCATAATCTTTTATTCCTTTGTCGGTTACCGCAGGAAGAATCTCCATTGCAAGCTTTATGCCAATTCGTTGATTGGAGTTGGAATTGCCTCCAGTTTGTACCATTCTTCGAGAGGGAAAATAAGACGGTATCTGAGATGGGCTGACTACACGATGATAGCAACAGCAACAGTGGTAAGTCTTAAGCAGTTCATTCATTTTTAAATCTTTTCAGGATCTTTATGTTGCCTAGTTATTCCAACATGCAATTTTGCTTGGATCTTTAATCACACAAGAAGTGCTTTCTGAAAATTATATTATTGATAACTACATTTAACACCAGAAATAAAAAAGTGCAAAGAATTAGGAAAGGTCTGTGCCATCGACATTGAAATAGCAAGAGGGTGTGCTCGAATAGACTACTTGGTCTCCATTTGCTAAATTATGTGAGCGGTATCTACGACACATATGGAAGTGATCATCCTTTCCATTAGAGTGCTCAAATTCCTAGAAATGCTTATTTTTGGATGCCAATTAAATAGAGCTATACTGGAGTTTTGGTGTACTACCTTGAGAAAAGCATCTTTTTGTGTTTTGAGAAATTTTATTCATTATGAACTTTCTATCATATAGTACTTCTCCAAAAAAGATGATGCAATCTTCGACATCTTTAAGTCTCAAGTACCTCAAAGAAAATACTAAAGCTGCGCCACTTCCCTAAATGACCATTTTTATTTTTTTGTGTTGTATCCCCTGGACTAATACATGTTTAAATGTTATTAGTTTTACTAGCAATGCTATATCAGACTTATGAGTTTGTTTTCTCAATAATTTTATGAAGCTCATACAAATTCCATTGTTATGTTTAGTAAGTTCACAAATCACAATGTTACTCAGATTTAATAAGATTCATCAAAAGAAAATAACTTTTCTACCTTTTGCTTTGGCTAACATTTTGAAAGAGACAATATTTTATGTTCTCTTTTCTTATGTTTTCGGTGACAAAAAAGTGAAGAATGTTGTCTTTCATGCACCTAATAGGAATGCAACTTGAAAAACTTAATTTACAGTTTTTATTGTACCAGCATTACTAGTTTTTTTTTTCTTTTTCTATAGTATCTTGTAAAAAGGGGATTCCTGGCATATTTTTGGTGGGCTAATAAGTTTATATTAATTATTTCACAAACATGTTATGTGGTATGTAAATTACAAGTATGTTTTCTGTATTACAATCTATTACTAGATAAATCACAAAACTGGCTGTTCCAATATGCGAGACTAAGGGGAGCGAAGTGTGTTTATATGCTCAGCAAGAGAAGAATAATCAAATAACAAAGGTGCTATATTTAATCATCAATAACAGAGTATAAAGCTTCTGGTGGAAAGATATCTGATTGTTCTGCTGTCGCTTTTATTTCTTCTTTGATTCCACCATTTTAGTTATTAACCACTCTTTTTTCAAGAAGCAACAATTTTTCCTTCTACAGAAGAAGTAAGCCCATTATTATAAAGCAAGTATTTCCACAACACTCCTTTTGTATCATTCATGAGATTAGCTTGGCCATTTTCCACTGCAAAAAAATGTACAGTGGGGCAGAGACTTATAACTTAGTAGTTTCACTGGGAGTAAATAACACAATAAGAGTGGTTTCAATTATCATTTCCCTCCTTCCCCTTCCCTTTTATTTTTTAAAAAACTAAGATGATTTCTTCCTATCTATCTAAATCTTAGTGGATAGAATTACCGATAGATCTAGTGGTAGTAGTCGATGTGCGCACGACTTAGCCTAAACACCACCGTTATCCTATGTATATATGTTATAGTTTGAGTCAAAGCCTATAAAACTGCTCTCTTTATCAAAGAGCATATCTCACTTGACAATTCGAGCTCTCTTTAGATTTTGCTCTGTAAACCTTTCATGTGTAAGCAAAGCTTTCTCTCGTGTATTAGTTTTCAAGGATAGAAAAAGGCCTCCATATTCAAGTAAGTTTTGAGTTCTTTATTTTCAGTTGTTATTTTTATACAACAATATTAATCAGTAATTTTAATTTTTTAATAATTAAACTCTTTTTGATCTGCTGGTGCTTTATAGCAAGTGTGCTCTGAAATTTATAAGCAGACTTAGGTGTTGAATTCTTTTTGCAGTGTCTATCAAGGGCACTAAGAAATGAGAATCCAAAATTGCTGATGGCAGCATCTGCAGTCCTCCTACCGATCCAGCCTCTGATGGTTTCTGCTGTTCACACTGGAATTATGGAGGTAGATATCTGCGCCCGAAATGTGATGCTTGAATGAACCAAATTTCTCTACATTTTATTCTCTTCTAGTCTGAAGTTCAGAATGAACTGAACTTCAGTACGATTTTATTCTGTTCTATGTTGAAGATTTTAATCGTTATATCTTCCCTCATTACTCTCTTCTATTGGTGTTTACATGCTTTAAAGGACCATCTTAACCTTTTTTTGTGTAGGTTGCATTTGCAAAAAGAGCAATCCAAGACCCAGAACTGAGGATGGCTCACAATGTGCATAAAATGTCATCATTGTTAGGCGGTGCTCTTTTCATTGCTGATGATGTCTTTCCTGAAACACCTTTTTTGCATGCTGGTTGGCATCTTGCTGCTGCTGTTGGTGTGAGTACTTGCAATAAGCTTCTTGAGTAGGCTAACGTTGCTATCAAATATCCTGTCAAATTTGTCGAGATCACTTGCCGTTGCTGGCAAATATTGTCCATTTGTTCAAACAAGTAGTGAAAAGCACACACTGTGATCTTGGATTAGTCTTGTAATTCAATGGTCCATCCTTGTTTACTTTCGTTGATAGTGCTTGTCGGGTTATTTATGTACAACCATAGAACTATGATTAGCGTTGTTTTATATTTATGATGCAATGTAAACATTGTTTGCAAGATATGATATATCTGCAGTCTTGCTATGAACTTCTTTTCTGTTGTTGAAAGTCCAGTATTCTTGAAGTCGAGCGCGACTTTTATGGAACGTTTGTTTTTCCTGTTGAAAATTGCAGTTCATCTTATTAGATATGTAAATGGGAGTATCTTGAATTCGTTTGTTCACTATTTGCTGTAGAACTGCTTGTGTTGACAAATTGCTTCGCCACCTGAGAATGGTCATAAGTAGCTGTAGAATGAAGAAAGAGCTCTATGTAGCAATTTTATTGACACACCTTGCCTATATTGTTCTGTCATAAATGGACTTGAACTGATTCTGAGTACTGTGGCGGAGTCAAGATTTCAACTTTATCTGTTGTGAATTTTAGAACGACAACTTCAAGTGCTAATAACTAGATTCTAAATTTAATATTTGTGTATTTTTAATGATTTTGTCAACAGCAAAAGCTATTGGGTACGGTCGAATTCGTACCTTGACTTCTAGCTCTGCCCCTGTTTATGAGCCACCCTGCTAAGGTAAGGGCATGTGCTTGGGACCAAATTCAAACGGATGACAAATTTATATTATTTTCCATAATTGAGGGACACTTTTGACCCTTTCCCCTTAATTCAAATATACATTTTAAAAATTGTTTTCTCAATTGATATAGCATTCAAATTTTGGATCCACCACTGTTTCTGTACCTACAATTTCACACTATTTCCTCAAACATGATGGTACTTACAGCATAGAATAAGTTTATAAATTGAATGATATATTCTTATCTCCACCAATTATTTGGCTTATGCTAGGAAAAAAAGAAACATGCAGTTACTCTACTTTTCCAAAGTATGGGTAACATCTTAGGACCACCTTTTACCTTTCATTCATGTCCTTTTGGCCATGCTTACAACCATATATGACTCAAGGCAGAATTGATTGTCACCATCTCTAGGCAATAAGAATGGTGCACATAAATTTGGTATTATATCTTTTACGTAATTATTAAAGTTGTCACTTGTCACCTTTCCTTTGGTGGAACATGGTTTGCGGGTTCGGCCGAACTCAATAATATTGGTGTATTTATCTTAAAAAAATTATTGAATTTGTATAAATTGTTAATTTAAAACCCAGTAACATAAACAAATTAGAATCCCGAACTCACAAGCTTCAAATCCTGGCTCCGCCTCTGATGACCTCCTTGCATCACTGTATGGTTCTTGCCAAAACCTCTTTCAAGAATCTTCAGCAAAGTTGTAGTTTATCATACTACAATACAAGTTAATGAAGAATCGAACTCTTGTCTCACCTTAAAAGCAATGAGATTATCACATATTTTCATATTATGCGGATTCTTAAGTAATTCGTGTCTTAACGTACAGTTATTGTATTAAAATTTCTTTTTTTTTTTTAATTTAATATACACATTTGCTTTTTAGTATGTGTTTGGATCTGTAATAATGCTAGTAAAGAAGATTTACGGGTTTTTCCTTTGCGAAAGCGGATTGTCTGTAGCAATTCGATTCGATGTCACGACCCAAAATCCCTGCGAAGGAGTCGTGATGGCACCTAGTCTCTTAACTAGGTAAGCCTAACATTAACAAAATAACATTGATGTTCACTAATTTCAACTTAGATAACTCTGAACAATTACAATTCCCAAAATCGGTAGTACAAGTCATAAGCCCTTTCTAGGAGTAGTTATATAAAATGAATACATCTAAGCCATCAGGACCACATCTCCCCAACTCAACCGAATCACACAAACTGTCCAACCCAAAAGTACTGCCACAAACGCCGGTAGAGGATCCCCATTCGAAATGACCAATTACTTCGATTGTTATGCTGACCCAACACCACAGAGCTGACCCATTTCTTCAAATGCTCCTCGTCTTTCCTCTGGGATAACACTTCTCCCTGTCGATACACAATCATCCCAACCAAAGCCCAATGCAGAAAATCCTACCACGAATCGCACCAGGAATCGAGCTTATGAACTTTCGAATTTTCCAACTTCTAAAACTCGTGCCGAAACCTATCAATTCAACCCGGAATGACGCCAAATTTTGCAGACAAGTCCCAATTGACATCACAGAGCTGCTCCAACTCTCGGAATCGCATTCTGCCCCCGATATCCCAAAAATTCAACTGTGGTCAAACTACTCCATTTTCCAAACTTCAAATTTTCCAATTTTCGCCGAATTGTCTCAAATTACTCTTCGGACCTCCGAATCCAAATCCGGACGCGCGCCTAAGTCCAAAATCACCATACAGAGCTGTTGACATTATCCAAAACTCATTTTGGAGCCGTTTACACAAAAGTCAAATTCCGATTAAATTTCACCGCTTAAGCTTTCAAAACTAAAATCCTTCTTTCAACTCGACTTCGATTCATCCGAAAACGGAATCCAACCATGCACACAAGTCGATACCCATAATATGAAGCTGCACGTGACCTCAAACTGCCGAACCGGATGCAATTGCTCAAAATGAAAGTCGGGTCGTTACATCCTCCTCCCCTTAAACATACATTCGTCCTCGAACGTGCCCGGAGTCGTTCCAAAGCCATCGAACCATTGCATGAGCCCACCATACATACACCCGGGGGTGATTCCCCATCACCCAAACCTATGTAGGATTGACAATGCAACTTAACTGAAGGTCTCATCTCATCCTTAGTCCATAACTTTAGGACAGAACCCAAACCTCAACATCTGAAATTCATCATAGGACCCGAATCCCATATCATCACACTGTATGAATCTGAACAGGCTGAATCGAGCCAAAAATTCCAACCCAGAATACAATCATGTGCTGTTCCACACAGTTCAAATGCCCGAAGCAATTCCCTTTGACTACCATAGCTGCTCAAATAACATCTTGGATGCCGGTAATACACTTCACATTGAATATAACCTTGTTCCGGACCTCCACATCGCTTCTCATGGAAAAGAAACATGTGGAAACTCATAGCCTCCCCATGAAGTCAACAAGTCGAGAAGCTCTCTCGCCTGTCAAGGGCCATTGCTCAATTCTTAGTAGAAACAACCTCATATTTCCAAACACTCCTCACCCCCAATATGATAGTGCTAATATCAGGTCTCAGAACCTCATCTCAGCCAATACAAGCAGCCTAACTAACGACTCATCACGGAACCACACGGATTCTTACACCACACAACTCATATACCAAACCAACAACATCTCAATTATGCAAAACAAATAAAAGAAAAGCAAGGTAAAATGATTATCTAGCAAGTACAATACGTGTAACAACAAAAGTACAGTTTTCATTAATTTATCCGACAGATGGAAAAACAAGCACCAACTAAACACAAGGAAAGGGTATCCCCCATAATATCCGCTGCAGCGTGCAGCCCGCTCCCAATTACTAATCAAGCCAAAATGCTCGGGTTCACTGATCATATGGATATTGATATCAAGCACAACAGAGTGCCCAAATATAACTATGACAAAATGAATAAAAATAAATAAATAAACATGGAAGAAAGCAAGCACGACTAAGGTGCAATGAGCGAATCAACATCACGAGGGCTATCTCGCCCATATCACCATGAGGCCTGAAAAGAATTACAACATGTGTGTAGAGTAATCATACAACCCCAAAGCCCATCACAGTATAAGAGAGTAGCACATAACATAGACCAGGGCACAAATAACATCCATTTTGCCCGGTAACGTGACCATGATATCAAGCTCACAAGAGTACCCAATCTTAACCCGATATAAAGTACACCTTCTCGTTGAGCTTTCAAATAGCCCCCAACCCAGATACTGATCATTTCCAAATAGGTAAATATTCTTCCAAAGGTCCACAACAACCTATCGATAATGCATGCTATTTATTATCCCATCCTCAACGTACCTGCACAATCCGCAAACAAGAAATAACCTGCATATGGGGACATTTAGCCCCAAAACCTCAGGAAAACCGAAATTTCCATACCCGAACTTAACTACACTAATCGAATGGATGATACATCACTCACACCCCATCATCTCACTGAACCTCAAAGGCCTCAAAACCCAGTAAGCCACCATGCCACTATCCACGCACCCGCAAACCAAAACTCAAGGGTCTTTCCTAAAATACACGCTTTTCACATATGATATCCAATAATACCAACTTTCTATTAAATCCTGATATCCCTCCAGGAGAAAACCATAATGTACAACATACTCTTTATGCCCATAGCAGCCAGTCGACTCAAGCCATTGCCAAAACCATCAAGAACCTTCCGAGATCCACCCGTATGCAACTAAGCCAATAGGACCACATCTCCCCAACTCAACCGAATCATACAAACTGTCCAACCCAAAAGTACTGCCACAAACGACGGTAGAGAATACCCATTCGAAATGACTAATTATTTCCATTGTTATGATGACCCAACACCACAGAGCTGACCCATTTCTTCGAATGCTCATCGTCTTTCCTCAGGCATAACACTTCTCCCTGTCGATACACAATGATCCCAACCAAAGCCCAATGCATAAAATCCTACTACGAAGCACGTAAGCCAGAAGCTCATAAATCACTGTATTTTCTCTGAAGCACCTGTAAAGACCTGTAAAATTTCTATGTCTAAAATAATGATCGAATAAGTTCCTGTGTTGTTATAACTATAAAAATTCTTAAAACGGTCCTATTTTGAGTAAAAAGTATCCCAGAACTTGAAAGATTAAATTTTCCAGAAATTGCGCGTTATGCGACGCACTATGCGATCCCGCATAGTGGTCGCATACCTGGACAGTTTCCTGTCCATTTTGAGGATAACTATGCAGCCTAGAATGCGATCGGATTTCACGAATGCGGGCCGCATAGTTGTCGCATTCTTGCCCCATGATTTTTGTGAGGGAGGTTATGCGACGTACTATGCGATCGCATAACAGGTATGCATACCGCATAAGTGGTCGCATACCTGGGTAGTGTGGTTCCCATTTTGGCCCATTTGAAGGCCAACTATGCGGCAGGAATGTAGACTGCATAGCAGGAATGCGATCGCATTCCTAAACGCATCTCTGTGTCGGGGCTCCTATTTTCTAAACTTAAAACCCGACCCCCTGTTTTATAAAACACCCCTTCCCTTCATTTTTAACGATTTGCTGACCAAAAATAGAGAGAGAAGAAGAGAGTTCTTGAGAGAGATGGTTTTAACATCATCCAATTTGATTTTCCAAAATCCCTCAAGCCCGGAAACTATCGAGTTATTGTCATCTTCTTCACTCAAAGAGGTAAGTCTTCACCCTATTTCCCCAATTTCTCAGATTTTGTGTAAGAATGAAACACACATAGGTTGGTTCTTGAAAATAAAAAGTGAAATCTTGCATGCATGTGAGTTAAACCCCGCAATCTAGTGAAGGGAAAAACAAGTTTGGGTAATTATTCTCAAAAAGGGGTTAGTAGTCTAAGGGGTCACATAGTGTTTGATAAAATGCTCAATTGGGTACAAGATTCCTAATTCTAAGTGAAATATGTCACATTGTGGAATAGATTGACGGTGCTAGATGGTCCGGTGAATTGTGATAGAAATTAAAAAGGGGACGACTCGAGGTACGTATGGCTAACTTTAATCTTCGTAGAGTCACCTTGTTGGTGTCCAAACATTCAATATGAGTTTCTTGTTGAGTATATGTGAATTGATTTCCCGATTTTGTTGAGGTGTGAGATTGCATTCTCTGATTTGTCTTAGTCGATTATCGTGATAATTGAAATTGTGAAAGGTGACTTCTATGTGATTACTCTAACATGTGCAAGGTTCGTTAAATGCTTGAGTATGTTGGTATGAAAGAATGATAACAAACTCAAATGTGTAAATGTATCTAAGTGATAAGGGCTGTGTAACAAGTGATGAAGAGGAATTGTGGCCATGGAAACATCGTATATACTCATTGTTGGCAAGGTTTGCTGTGGCTTAACTTCATATGGATTGTTGGTTGTAATGAATTTACGTTCTTGTTTATGAGCATCTTTGTGGTTGAATTAATGGATGATAAAGACTATTGTGAACACATGATTGGTTGGGTGTTACAAAGTTGTACTCTTGATGATATGAAACCTTGTGATTGAATTGTGGGTTGTTATTGTTTTCCATGAAATCTGATGGTCCGGTGGGATCGGGTTACATGCCGCAACAAGAAGTAATAAGGGTGGAGAGGTAAAAAGGGTGGAGTTTAAATTGTACGGTGGTATCGGGTTGCACGCCGCAACACATGGTAATAAGGGTGGAGAGGTAACAAGGGTGGAGTGTAAAAGGAAGTGTGATTGTGATGAAACGCGAATATGTGAGGCCCTAAATTGTACTTGTTTTATGTATCACTGTGCACTATGTGTTGGTTCCTTTAACTGCTTTCTATTTGTGCATCTCTTGATTTTACGTTGAGTAAAGTTTGCTCATACTTACTAGTACTATTCCACAATACTAACGTCCCTTTTGCCGGGGACGCTACATCTTTTATATGGATGTAGGTGGATCCATAGCAGGTAGCTCAGCTCGCCGTTAGTGGTGACTCTTCCTCCTCTTTCAGCAAGTACTGTTGAGCCCCACTCCCTCCCGGGGCCGTGTGTAATTCATGCCATCTCTTTTGAGTCTGTTATGTATTGTAAGGTATAGCCGGGGCCTTGTTGCCGGCCAGTATTGTATAAACTCCTAGTATTCGTAGAAGCTCCAGAGACATGATGTGGGTGTATATATGTATTTTGGGTAGTAACTATACGTATTCGGAATCGTGGTCCGTATTGGAAAGTTATGTATGTATTGTGTATGTTTTGGGAATCAATTGTTGAAATGCTAAAAGAGAAACGAACTTAAGTTTGTAAATCCATGCTTAAATCCTAAGTTGTTATTTCATATGGAATATGGTGCATTGTATATACGGGGGAACGCGTTAGGTAGGAAAGGTAACCCAGGTCCGCTTGACCGGGTGAACCCGGTTAGGTGCCGGTCTCGTCCCTCGATTTTGGGGCGTGACAAACTTGGTATCAGAGCCTATGGTTTTAAAAGTGTCCTAGGATGTCTCGGAATCGTGTCTAGTAGAGCCCTTCTTATCGGTGTGTTGTCGACCACATCTATAATTAGGGGGCTACAGGGACATTTAGGAAAGTACCCTTTTATTTCTACTCTATATCGTGCGATGTGGTGGAAGGTGAGGTTGTCTATCTCTAACTCGTACATTGTTCCAATTTTCAGTAAATGGCACCCAAGAAGAGGGCCCGACTCCACCTAGAGGCAAATGCCACCCCAGGAGTGGCCGTGAATTCTTTATCTGATGGTGCGGGTGAGAATGATTCCCCGACCCTGAATCTGCCTGACTCTTCCATCCCAGGCCATGATATTCCTATTCCCGCTCCAGCGGAGGGTGCTAAAGTCCTTCCCGCTGATGTTCCTGATCCTTCTTCAGTCCTAGCTTCCGGTCCCGGTGTTTCTGATGGGGACCTCAGGGGAGCTATTCAAACCTAGATAGTGGCCTCCCAGGACCAAAGATCACATGCTGCCCCTGCATCCTCTAGCGAGCAAGGGGATTCTTCGGGATCCAGGGTCAGCCAGTTTCCGCGGTTAGCCCCTCCAGAGTTCACAGGCACCGACCTAGAGGCTGATCCTCAGGAGTTTATTGATGAGATGTACAAGACCCTCCGAGTTATGAGGCTAATGAGGAAGAGGGGGTTTAGTTGGCTTCCTATCGTCTGAAGGGAGCGGCGTATTCGTGGTTTGAAATGTGGGAGAGTTCCCGTGGAGAGGGGAGCCCTCCGGCAAAGTGGGATGAGTTTGTTGATGCCTTCATGGATAATTTCTTGCCTGCCGAGACTATGGCATCCCGTGCTGTGGAGTTCGAGGTCCTTAAGCAAGGTAACATGAGTGTGTGGGAGTATCATATGGAGTTTGTGCACTTGTCCAAATATGCTATTCACATGATGCCGACTATGGAGGCTAGAGTTTGACAGTTTGTTCAGGGCCTTGGTCGCTTGATTGTTAATGAAGCTGCTACAGCTGACTTACATTCGGATATGAATTATGGGAAAATAGTGGGATTCGCCCAGGGTACAGAGGCTCAAAAATTGAAAATAAGGATGGAGAGAGAGAGAAGTAGTAGGGCCCGGTCAGCGGGCAACCTGGGAGCTCAGTTGGAGGTGTGAGATCAGCCCTTGGGAGAGAATCATCAGGGCCATCTCAGTCATATGCTCAGTCCTCAGCCAGTGCGCCGCCATTAGGTCACAGTTATTAGCAGGGAGGTCATTTTGGACCCGGTTCAGATAGCAGGAGGTTCCATCAGTCGGAAGGTTCCAGCAGCAGCGGAGGGTCCCATGCCCTAAGTGTGGGATATTTAATACTGAGCCTTGTTACTTGGATATTCCGATATGCTATAGATGCTGAGTGAGGGGCCATGTTCAACGAGATTGCCGTGCCCCCAGTCAGGGCACAGGTAAGGGTGTTGCTCAGCCCTCCAGTTCATCAGTCGCTACGTCCTCAGCACGCCCTCCAGCACCACCAGGGCGCGGAGCAGCTAGGGGTAGAGCGCGAGGGGTTAAGGGGGACCCAACCAGTTTTATGCTTTGAGTTGTCTCCAGAGCTCTAATGCTTCTCCAGATGTTGTCACAGGTATTCTGACTGTTCAGTCTCATTATGTTTATGCTCTTATTAATCCCGGGTCTTCCTTGTCATATGTTACTCCATTTATTGCTTCAAGTTTTGGGATAGAACCCGAACAGCTTCACGAGCCGTTCTCTGTGTCGACTCCGGTTGATGATTCTATCATGGCCGTGCGGGTCTATCGAAATTGTGTTGTCAAGGTGCGTGGTCGTGATACCATGAACGATCTTATTGAGTTAGAAATGGTAGACTTTGATGTAATTATGGGGATGGATTAGCTCTATTCGTGCTTTGCTAAACTCGACTGTCGAACCAGGATTATGAGGCTTGAGTTTCCTAATAAATCAGTTATCGAATGAGAGGGGAATAGTGTTGTGCCAAGAGGTAGATTTATTTCCTACCTTAAATCCTCTAAGATGATCAGAAAGGGATGCATCTACCATTTGGTCCGGGTTGCGGACACCACTTCAGAGGTGCCTGCTCCCGAATATGTTCCTGTTGTGAATGAATTTCTTTAAAGTATATCCGGACGAGCTTCCTAGGATTCCATCAGATAGGGAGATTGATTTCGGGATTGATATATTTCCAGATACGCAGCCAATATCGATTCCACCTTACCGAATGGTGCCAGCAGAATTGAGAGAGTTAAAAGAACAATTGAAAGATCTATTAAAAAAAGGTTTCATTCGGCCAAGTGTGTCGCCTTGGGGTGCACCAGTTCTTTTTGTCAAAAAGAAAGACGAATCTCTTCGGATATGTATTGATTATCGGCAGCTCAATAAGGTCACCATCAAGAATAAGTATCCATTGCCTCGGATAGATGATTTGTTCGACCAGTTGCAAGGTGCTAAGTTCTTCTCAAAGATTGATTTGCGGTCCGGGTATCATCTGTTAAAATCAGGGAGCAGGATATTCCTAAGACTACCTTCAGGACTCGATATGGGCACTTTGAATTTCTGGTAATGTATTTTGGGCTAACCAACGCCCCATCAGCCTTTATGGATCTTATGAATCGGGTTTTCAAACCGTTTCTCGACTCCTTTGTGATTGTCTTCATTGACGATATTCTTGTTTATTCGCGGAGTCAGGAAGATCATGCTAATCACCTCAGAGCAGTTCTCCGGACTCTTCTTCAGCACCAATTGTATGCAAAGTTTTCAAAATGTGAGTTTTGGCGAGAATCAGTCACCTTTTTGGGCCATGTTGTTTCCAAGGAGGGGATTCGGGTTGATCCCCAAAAGATTGCAGCGGTGAAGGATTGGCCTAGGCCAACGACCCCGACAGAGATTTGCAGTTTCTTGGGTCTAGCTGGATATTATCGGAGGTTTGTGGAGGGATTCTCTACTCTCTCCTCCCCATTGACTAAGCTGACACAGAAGGCTTTTAAGTTTTAGTGGTCCGATGCATGTGAAAAGAGCTTTCAGGAATTAAAGTCGAGATTGACTTCAGCACCAGTGTTGACCTTGCTAGAAGGTTCAGAGGGATTTGTGGTTTATTGTGATGCTTCAAGGGTTGGTTTGGGGTGTGTATTTATGCAATGTGGTAAGCTAATAGCATATGCTTCTAGACAACTCACGAGAAGAATTATCCGACGCATGATTTGGAGCTCGCGGCGGTTGTGTTTGCATTAAAAATCTGGCGGCATTATCTTTATGGTGTCCATGTGGACATGTTCACAGACCACAAGAGTCTTCAGTATTTATTCAAGCAGAAGGAGTTGAACTTAAGGCAGCGGAGGTGGTTGGAATTGCTCAAGGACTATGATATGAGTATTTTGTACCATCCAGGGAAGGCGAATGTGGTATCGACGCTCTTAGTCGGAAATCCATGGGTAGCTTGGCACATTTGGAAGCCAGTCAGAGGCTTTTGGCTCGGGAAGTTTATCTGTTGGCTAGTCTGGGGGTCTGTCTTTCGGCCTCAAATGAGGGGAATGCCATGGTGCGTAATGGAGTGGAGTCTTCGCTTGTAGCAGAAGTCAAGGGAAAGGAATTCAGGGATCCGGCTTTGGCACAATTGAGGGAAGAAATTTTGAATCACAAGACTTCAACATTCTCACTCGGTAATAATGACGGTGTCCTGCGGTGTCAAGAGAGGCTATGTGTTCCAGATGTGGATGATCTCCGCGAAAGGGTGATGGCAAAGGCTCACAATTTCAGGTATTTAGTACACCCAGGTTCTACAAAGATGTATCATGATCTTAAAGAGATTTATTGGTGGAATGGTATGAAGAGGGGTGTGGCGGACTTTGTGGCTAGGTGTCCGACTTGTCAGCAAGTGAAGGCCGAGCATCAGAGGCCCGGTGGATTAACGCAGCTTATGGAAATACCGATGTGGAAATGGGAGATGATCAATATAGACTTTGTGGTGGGGTTACCTCACACTCCACGTAGGTTTGACTCGATTTGGGTGATAGTGGATCGACTCACGAAGTCGGCGCATTTCTTTCCCGTCAAGTCCACCGATACTGCAGATCAGTACGCTCAGTTGTATATCAAAGAAATAGTCAGGCTCCATGGAACTCCAGTTTCTATTATCTCGGATCGAGGGGCTCAGTTCACAACTAAATGTTTGAAGAAATTTCAGCAAGGTTTGGGTACTCAGGTAAATCTCAGCACATCATTCCATCCACAAACTGATGGGCAGACAGAGCGTACTATTCAGACGCTTGAAGATATGTTGCGGGCTTGTGTATTAGATATCAAGGGTAGCTGGAATGAACACTTGCCGCTTATAGAATTTTCTTGTAATAGCAGTTTCCATGCTAGTATTCAGATGCCCCCATTTGAGGCGTTGTACGGAAGGAGATGTAGATCTCCGATCAGATGGTTTGAGGTTGGTGAGGCAGAATTGCTAGGACAGGATCTTGTGCACCAAGCTATGGGAAAAGTTAGAGTAACTCAAGAGAGGATGAAAACTGCTCAGAGTCATCAGAAATCCTATGCGGACGTTCGTCAAAGAGATTTGGAGTTCCAAGTAGATGATTGGGTATTCTTGAAGGTGTCTCCCATGAAGGGAGTAATGCGGTTTGGGAAGAAAGGAAAATTGAGCCCTAGGTATGTTGGGCCGTATCAGATTGCTCAAAGGATAGGATAGGTGGCTTATAGGTTGGAATTTCCCCCTGCAATGTCATTAGTGCACCCGGTGTTCCATGTGTCTATGTTGAAGAAAGTGGTTGGAGATCCATCAGCTATCGTGCCAGTTGAGACTATTGAGGTTAATGAAAAATTATCGTATGAAGAGGTTCCGGTTGCTATTCTTGATAGGCAAGTCCGTAGATTAAGGAACAAAGAAATTGCTTCAGTTAAAGTGTTGTGGCGAAATCAGCAGGTTGAGGAGGCCACGTGGGAAGCGGAAAATGAAATGAGAGAAAAATATCCCCATTTGTTTGAATAAGTCTAGTAGTGATCGTGTGAATTGTCATCTCTAATCAATTATATGTTATGTTCAGTTTTGTGCAAAAGCACCCCATTTTCCCCTAATTCCTCTACCATTGTAACTTCTCAAGTTGTGCCATAATTGTGTATGTTGTGACTATTTGAGTAATGTGCAACCCCATGAGTGAATGAAATTATGTGAAACTCATATTATGGTTAAATGATTAATTGAAATATATATTGGTAATGACTAATTGAAATGTAGATTGGTAATGATTAATTAAAGTGTAGATTGGTAAGGGTTAATTGAAGTGTATATGGCATGTTGACGTAATTGAAATATATGGGACTTGTCGAGGTGACCAAATTATGTGCAAGGCCATGAAATAACTAGTTATGTGTGGAATTGGTTAGGAACATGTGTTTCGGGGACTCTCTCACAGGTAGATGGGCCTAATTACAGAGGAAACTTTGGCGAAATTTTTAGAAAATAGCCGAGTTAGTAACAATTGGGGGTTGGCATATTGCGTTTTTAAAACCAAATGATTTCCCGATCCTAATTCGAGGACGAATGATTTTAAGTGGGGGAGGATGTAAAGACCCGTAAAATTTATATGTCTAAAATAATGCCCAAATAGGTCCCTGTGCTGTTATAACTATAGAAATTCTTAAAACGGTCCTATTTTGAGTAAAAAGTATCCCAGAACTTGAAAGATTAAATTTTCCAAAAATTGTGTGTTATGTGACGCACTATGCGATCGCATAATAGGTATGCGAACCGTATAGTGGTCGCATACCTAGACAGTTTCCTGTCCAATTTGAGGACAGCTATGCGGCCTAGAATGCGATCGCATTTCACGAATGCGGGCCGCATAGTTATCGCATTCTTGCCCCATGGTTTTTGCGAGGGAGGTTATGCGACGCACTATGCAATCGCGTAATAGGTATGCGGACCGCATAAGTGGTCACATACCTGGGCAGTGTGGTTCCCATTTTGGCCCATTTGAAGGCCAACTATGCGACAGGAATGCGGACCGCCGTATTCCTGACCGTATCTCTGTGTCGGGGCTCCTGTTTTCTAAATTTAAAACCCGACCCCCTATTTTATAAAACACTCGTTCCCTTCACTTTTAACAATTTTCTGACCAAAAATAGAGAGAGAAGAAGAGAGTTCTTGAGAGAGAAGGTTTCAACATCATCCAATTTGATTTTCCAAAATCCCTCAAGCCCGGAAACTATCGAGTTATTGTCATCTTCTTCACTCAAAGAAGTAAGTCTTCACCCTATTTCCCCAATTTCTCAAATTATGTGTAAGAATGAAACACACATTGGTTGGTTCTTGAAAATAAAAAGTGAAATCTTGCATGCATGTGAGTTAAACCTCGTAATCTAATAAAGGGAAAACAAGTTTGGGTAATATTCTCAAAAGGGGGTTAGTAGTCTAAGGGGTCATATAGTGTTTGATAAAATGCTCAATTGGTCCTAATTCTAAGTGAAATATGTCACATTGTGGAATAGATTGATGGTGCTAGACGGTCCAGTGAATTGTGATAGAAATTAAAAAGGGGACGACTCGAGGTATGTATAGCTAACTTTAATCTTCGTAGAATCACCTTGTTGGTGTCCAAACATTCGGTATGAGTTTCTTGCTGAGTATATGTGAATTTATTGCCCGGTTTTGTTGAGGTGTGAGATTGCATTCTCTGATTTGTCTTAGTCGATTATCGTGATAATTGAAATTGTGAAAGGTGACTTCTATGTGATTACTCTAACATGTGCTAGGTTCGTTAAATGCTTGAGTGTGTTGATATGAAAGAATGATAACAAACTCAAATATGTAAATGTATCTAAGTGATAAGGGATATGTAACAAGTGACGAAGAGGAATTGTGAATTGATCTAATTGAACTAAATGACCATGGAAACATCGTATATGACTCATTGTTGGAAAGGTTTACTGTGGCTTAACTTCATATGGATTGTTGGTTGTAATGAATTTACATTCTTGTTTATGAGCATCTTTGTGGTTGAATTAATGGATGATAAAGACTATTGTGAACACATGATTGGTTGGGTGTTATTAAATTGTACTCTTGATGATATGAAACCCTGTGATTGAATTGTGGGCTGTTATTGTTTTCCATGAAATCTGATGGTCCGGTGGGATCGGGTTGCACGCCGCAACAAGAAGTAATAAGGATGGAGAGGTAACAAGGGTGGAGTGTAAACTGTAAGGTGGGATCGGGTTTCACGCCGCAACATAAATGTAAGGTGGGATCAGGTTGCACGCTGCAACACGTGGTAATAAGGTTGGAGTGTAAAAGGAAGTGTGATTATGATGAAACGAGAATCTGTGAGGCCCTCAATTGTACTTATTTCATGTATCACTGTGCACTATGTGTTTGTTCTTTTAACTGATTTCTATTTGTGCATCTCTTGATTTTACGTTGAGTAAAGTGTGCTCATACTTACTAGTACTATTCCACAATACTAACGTCCCTTTTGCCGGGGACGCTACATCTTTTATATGGATGTAGGTGGATCCATATCAGGTATCTCAGCTCGCCGTTAGTGGTGCCTCCTCCTTCT
The DNA here is from genome assembly GCA_005239525.1 of Nicotiana knightiana. NCBI lineage: Eukaryota > Viridiplantae > Streptophyta > Magnoliopsida > Solanales > Solanaceae > Nicotiana > Nicotiana knightiana. The sequence continues at coordinate 11,661 of ML409751.1, read as the reverse complement.
CTTTCAGCAAGTACTGGTGAGCCCCACTCCCTCCCGAGGCCGTGTGTAATTCATGCCATCTCTTTTGAGTCTGTTATGTATTGTAAGGTATAGCCGGGGCCTTGTTGCCGGCCAGTATTGTATAAACTCCTAGTATTCGTAGAGACTCTGTAGACATGATGTGGGTGTATATATGTATTTTGGGTAGTAACTGTACGTATTCAGAATCGTGGTCCGTATTGGAAAGTTATTTATGTATCGTGTATGTTTTGGGAATTAATTTTTGAAACGCTAAAAGAGAAACGAACTTAAGTTTGTAAATCCACACTTAAATCCTAAGTTGTTATTTCATATGGAATATGGTGCATTGTATATACGAGGGAATGCGTTGGGTAGGAAAGGCAACCCAAGTCCGCTTGAACGGGTTCACCCGGTTAGGTGCCGGTCTCGTCCCTCGGTTTTGGGGCGTGACAGCACCCCGTTCTGCCGCAACAACAATGCCCACACTGAATATATCCTCTGTGAATCTGTAGTTGTTTCTCTGACTCCCCTTGATACTGAAATGTAGATTCATCAATGACGCAAAAATATTGTAAGCCCCAATATCATTCTATGCAAGATCTCAGACCTTAGTCATACACAAAATTCAAGAACCTACCAATACCACATATATACCTATCTCAGGCCCAAACTTATGTAAATCTGACTCTGCAATTTGAATGCCACTAGTGGACTCCTCCACTTGGCGCGAAGCCATAGAAAACACCATCTGATGATCCACAAAACTAACCTTCATAGCTCGTACAACACCAATCACAAGGTACTCCAAGAACACCAAATATCCTCAATCAACGTCCACCTCGTGACCTTGCCATAATCTCGACGACTAGTCAACCAATTAAACCTTCTCAAGTTCGTACTCATCACCCCAATGCCGGAACCCGCTGTGCCTCCGCATGAACAACAGAATAGTCTCTCAATACCCTTGTATCCTCAATCTGGATGACACGTTGAGACAATGTCTGAGTATCCCTGACTCCCTCATAGCCCGTCTTCACGAACCACTGGCGCATAGTGGACACTGAGAGGGCAATATCATACATGAGTGGATGTAAAGGAACATAGGTTATATGCTTCGAGCTGAATCAATATCGCACGATAAGGAATGAAAGAAGGAATATTATCCTTATAGTTCTGTAGCCTATCGAAGATAAGTACAGACATCTTCGTACTGATCCGCAAGACTCTACTAAACCTACTTATGACTCGTAGCACCTATGAACTTTGAGCTCTGATACCAACTTGTCACGACCCAAAATCCCTCCGAAGGAGTCGTGATGGCTCCTAGTCTCTAAACTAGGTAAGCCTAACATTAACAAAAATAACATTGATATTCACTAACTTCAACTTAGATAACTATGAACAATTACAATTCCCAAAACTGGTAGTACAAGTCATAAGCCCTTTCTAGGAGTAGTTATACAAAATGAATACATCACTGTTCTAGAACAAAAGGAAATAATGAAAATGATTACAACAGAAGGCGACTTCGAGGCCTGTGAACGCATAAGCAGGTTTACCTTGAGTCTCCACAACAACGATCCGCCTCGCCACTATCGACCAAATACCTGGATCTGTACAAAAATGTATAGAAGTGTAGTATGGGCACACCACAGCAGTGTCCAGTAAGTATCAAGACTAACCTCGGTGGAGTAGTGACGAGGAACAGTCAAGACACCTACTGGTCACATAAGTTGAAAAGGATATGATAACAAACTATCAAGATAAAAATAACAAAGTAATGTCAATAGCAGAGAGAGATCAAACTACAAACAATAGAGATAATAAAGGGAAACACGGATGGTAACGAAAGATAACCAAGTAAATCAACACCAACATAGCTGGGACATGGACAAGTAAAAATGTGCTCAAATAACGAAGACGATGTTAACTCAATCAGTCACATCATTTCTAATACACAATCTCGATCATCTCAAATCCTCGGTGCCTCATATCATACATCTCAATTTTTAAACCTTTAGCACACATGGCACCTTGTGCCCATATATTTCCATCTCACTTTGCAAAACAAAATCCACGTGCTACCCAATACATAACGTCTGTAGCCAATGCAATTAAGATGTTCAAGGAGTCTCATTTATATAACATAAAATAAATTATATGTTCTAAACCAATTAGGAAATCACCGAGAAAGATGAGGTTTGGTTTTAGAAATCAATTGAGTGAGGAAATTAACATTTTCTAAATATAATTCAACTTCGAATAATCCTTGCATTTAATATAGAATTTATTAGTTTAAAACATAGCAACACTTCCTTTGTAAGTAAAACAATACCTCAGACAGATTGAGAAGATTAAGTTGAGAAACCAGTTGAAGTTAAATATGACAGCTAGTAGGAATGGTAAGTATAGAAATAATCGGCAGTTTCTAACTCAAAGTCACACAAGATAACATGATGTTAGTTCTTCATTTTTGAAAATATTATCTTACTAACGTCTCAGCAGGGCAGGAGGAAATGACTCAACATAATAAATTCATTTTAAAAATCAGAAATTTGCAGAAATAAATAAATAACTCAAGGGTCGTATCAGTATCTAGCTATAACCAATCCTTAGGTGAAATGTAAAACTACCAAATGACTCACAAAGTCAAAGAGGAATACATAAACACATATATTGATACGGCGCGCATCCCGATCCCACCAATCCTCCCTTATTCCTCATTAACATTTACAATAAAAGTAAATAATATATATATATATATATGTTGCAGTGTACAACCCGATCCCACCAATCCTCCCTTATTCCTCCGTAACAATTATAATAAAAGTAAATAATAAATATGTGTTGCAGTGCGCAACCCGATCCCACCAGTCCACCCTTATTGTTCCTCAATATATCACCCTTATTCCTCATGTTGCGGCGTGCAACCCGATCTCACCTTTCCACCCTTATTACTCCTGTTGCGGCGTACAACCCGATCCCACCAGACAATATCAATTCTCCCTTATTCTTCCTGTTGCTGTGTGCAACCTGATCCCATCAAACAATAGTTTAAATCAACAACAACAACAACAAATCAACAACTCAATTACAAGAATTTCTACTACCAAGAGTATGAGTACACGGCAACAAGAGAATCACGTAAAAATCAAAGGAATACAACAACCTTTACAAGGACAACGGGACATGTAAGGCACGTGATAACTTCATCGATAACCAAAACAATTGGACATGTATCATATTTGCACAAAGTCATAGAGGGACTCACAATTAAGAAGTATCAAAACAATAAGGAAGGCAATCACTTCAATCAAGGCAAATAAGGACCAAATAACAAGTAAGAGTTAGAGAAAAACTAATAACATCGTATAGAGCATGTAGAGGTAAAACTAGCAAATCGGAAACCAAATTATATCAAAGAACTTCCCACTTAATGAACATAAGGACCTAAGAACCCTAAAGGCAAATTTTTCACAATTAAGACCGAGCACGCACTCGTCACCTCGCATGCACGGGCTACAATTAACATAGAGGACTCATATATGAGGGGGAGTCCCCCACACAAGGTTAGGCAAGATATTTACCTCAATACGGCCAATTCAATACTTAATTTAGCTTTTTCTTTACCAATTCATCAATGCTCGGCTCAATCTAGCCAAAAACAACTTAAATACATCAAACAATGCAAGAGAAAACAATTTCAATTAACAAAGCTATGATTCTCATACAATTTGCAAAAAAGTCAACAAAAGCCAACTCCCTGGGCCCGCACCTCGAAACCGTACAAAATTTTACAAAATCCGAACACCCATTCCAATATGAGTTCAACCATACAAAATTTATCAAATTCCGATGCCATTTCGTCCCTCAAATCATGAAAATTTCTTTTTTGAAATTTCTTCAAAAACCAACATTTTCTCCAACTAAAAACACAATTTAAATGATAAAAACAAAGATTAAATCATGGAATATATGTAATTCTAAGTGAAGAATACTTACCCGATCGAATTGCTTGAACCCCCCTCCCCCCTCAAGAATCGCCAAAACCGAGCTCTACAAGTCAAGATGTGATAAAAATGGTATAACCCTCGATTTGGAAATATATTCTGCCTACCTAGGTATTTGTTCATCGCGATCGTGGAAGAACTGATGCGATCGCGTAGAAGGAAAATGGATACTGTCCAAATTGTGCTACGCGATTGCGTACTGAACATTGCGATCGCGAAAGGGAAAAATGGTGAGGCCAAGAACTGCACTACGCGATCGCGAGAGACAATTTGCGATCGCAGAAGAGGAAGGTGTAATCACAAGCTGATGCCGCTAAGCTACGCGAACGCGAAGAAGGTTATGCGAACGCGGATAACAGTGGACTAAGCTTATTCGATCGCGTACCGAACGAAACGAACGCGAAAGACAAGTTGGGGCTCCCCAACAAGGCTAACACTATGTGATCGCAGACATCTAGAAACGAACGCGTTACAGAATAAATTACATGTTCGCGATCGCGAACCTTACCATGCGAACGCGATGAAGGAAAATATGGCAGGTCCATAGAACATTACGCGACCGCGAATGGGACTACACAATCGCGAAAGAAGACATTAGACACCAGAACCAACAGTTCAAAAAATAGGGAAAAAGGACTCGTAGCCCATCTGGAACACACCCGAAACCCGAGACCTCGTCTAAACACACAAACAAGTTCCATAACCTAACGCGGACTCGCTCGAGGCCTTAAATTACATCAAACAATGACGAAACTATGAATCGCACCAGGAACCGAGCTTATGAACTTTCGAATCTTCCAACTTCTAAAACTCATGCCGAAACCTATCAATTCAACCCGGAATGACGCTAAATTTTGCAGACAAATCCCAATTGACATCAAGGAGCTTCTCAAACTCTCGGAATTACATTCCGCCCCCGATATCCCAAAAAGTCAACTGTGGTCAAATTACTCCATTTTCCAATTTTCGCCGAATTGCCTCAAATTACTCTACGGACCTCCGAATCCAAATCCGGACGCGCCTAAGTCCAAAATCACCATACGGATCTGTTGACATTATCCAAAACTCATTCCGGAGCCGTTTACACAAAAGTCAAATTCCGGTCAAATTTCACCGCTTAAGCTTCTAAAAGTAAAATCCTTCTTCCAATTCAACCCCGATTCATCCGGAAACAGAATCCAACCATGCACGCAAATAGATACCCATAATATGAAGTTGCTCGTGACCTCAAACTACCGAACCGGACGCAATTTCACAAAATGACCAGTCGGGTCATTACACTCGAATTACTGATCGTTGGAAATTCTCACGTACGGATGACTTCCTGTTTCGACAGCCTCATTATCCCTAATTAATGATGCAGAGAACAAACTCTAGCCGTTTTCTCTACGAATAAGTGAAGTATTTATACAGACTGCATTAATCTTAGGGTTAAACCTAATGGATCAGCCAATAAGGTAGCACTCTTTGTGGATGTACTAGGCCCAAAATGCTATTTTTTAATACTATCATTTCATAAACCATAAGTTAATTTTTTCTCTAAAATTGAATCACGAACTAAAATTCTGGATCTTTAACGATAATTAAAGTCATGTTATTCAAATCTCGACGCCTAGTTTTAGATTATCACACATATAGAAGTACTAATTGCGATAATGCTTTTACAAGTTATGAAATGCCCTAGTATATAAAATTAAGAATCTCTTTTTAATTGAACTGAACCCAATCATTGCAAAATTGTTGGAAAATTCCTTGTTTGCTTTATAGGGTTCTAAAAGGTACAATAAGATACTCATAACTAATTCCAAAAAAGAGATAATGAGAAGTCACTATATATATAAAGAATCCAATTTTTCCATTAATGGATACTCTGGTCCCTATACTATGTATTTAAAGAAGATATAACAGAATCCTTTAGTTCGGTCCACCATTATTTTTGGACTTCCTAGAATTAGGGACCTCATCTTTTGTTTTTCGATTTCTTTTTAAGATTAAAAAAGCATGAGATGATTACATATATATATATATATATATTCATCAATGGATAATATTGCTCAATCTTGGCAAAAAGCAGGGGCGGAGGCACCTTATCCCAAGTGGTTTTATCCAACACGCTTGATCGGCAAAATACATTTATATAATTAATATGCAAAGAAAATAAATATAGGGTTTGTACTATAGTCTTATTATCAAATCAATTTCTCAGTTTAAAAATCTATATGAAAACTCTTTTCTTATGCCTTCCCTTCCTCTCTAAAATTTGAAGTTCTTGGTTACTGCATGATCCTAGTACTTACTATGGTTTTTATGTTTAGAAACAAACGTCTAAGTTATTTGCAAGACTAAGGAAATAAAAGGAAAAAATTTCAAATATATCCCTCTACTTGCGGATAGTGTCTATATTTAATCTCCCTTATATAGGGTTGTTCCACCGAACCGAAACTGTTAATCGAGTCGAACAGATAATTTATTGGTATAAAATTATCGGGGTAATGAATGGTGAACAGATTGAGAACCTATAATTAACGGCTCGACTAACTCAGTCAACTATCTATAAAAAAAAACAACTAAAGACAGACTATACGTCGTAAATTATAAACTATCTACTAAAACAGAAGGCTATGCGTTATGCTTTGGATTCTTGGTGCTGCTCTGACATGGCATATCACTGCAATCTCTCTTACAACAGCTTCGCATGTTGTGATCTCCCTTTTGAGCTTTTTATAGCTCATTCCAGATGGTGTCTCCAATGAATAGAATTGTATCTTTGTCGTTGAAGCCACTGCATAGTCCTTTCCTAGATTCTCTTGGAGTATTCACATCCTGCTATCAGGTGATCTCTTGATTCATCTTGTGCTTGACATAGACAACATTTTACTTCTACATTAATTTCTCATCTTAGGAGTCTGTCAGTGGTCAGCAATTTACCTTGTAATCACAGCCACATAATTATCTTGGCTTTAGGTCTAGCATCATTCCTATACCTGAGACATTTCCAAGGCACCCTGATATAGTTAGGTAGTAGTTGTTTATATATCAAACTGGTGATGCTTTTCTTTGTTGATCCATCATCTTGTACTAGCTTTAGATCCTCCCTAGTTTCCATTATCTTTCGAATGATCCAACAGGCTTGTTGAGGAGTGCCCACATCCTGGAGTTGTTGTCCTCTTATATAATATTCATGCACCCATCTAATCCACAATCTGTCCTGTTTGCGAGCAAGTCCTAATGTCTTTGTCACAGAAGCCTTGTTCCATAACTTGATGTTAATTAAGTTTTGTCCTCCCATGAACTTTGGAGAGCACACTCTTTCCCATGCTACCAGTGCTTTCCATGTGATTGTGTTAGTCCCAAACCATACAAAGCTCCTACACTGAGCCTCTATTAGTGATAGAATTTTTGCAGGTGTTAAGAATAATTGAGCCTAGTATGCTTGAACCCCAAACACAACTGATTGTACCAGTTGCACCCTACCAGCATAACAGAGTTTTTTGGCAGTCCAGGAAGTGATTCTGCCAGTAATCTTATCAACAAGTGGTTTTCACTGGATAAGATTCAACTTCTTTGTTGATAGTGGTACACCCCAAGGTACTTGAATGGAAGGTCTCCTCGATTGAAGCCCAACTTAGCTAAGATTGCTTCTTTCTCCTGTTGTTGAACCCCCTCCAAAATTCATACAAATCTTCCCCATATTATCCTGAACACCTGAAGCTGCAGAGAGGTGGAGAAAGCACTGTTGTAAATCTGATGCTAGATCACCTCTAGTGAATATGAGTAAATCATATGCAAAACTGAGATGAGTAATTCCCAGTTTAGCACATCTAGGATGGTATTTGAAATCATTTACTTCTTTGAGCTCATTGAAGCATCTACTAGGATACTCCATAGCCATAGCAGAGAGAAAAAAGGACATTAGATCCCCTTGCCTGAGGCCCCTTGCAGCATTAAAAGGCACAATTGATTTTCCATTTATCATAATAGTATAGTTAATTGTCTGCACACATTACATTATCCATGTGATAAATTGTAATCCTAGTTCAAACATAACCTGCTCAAGAAAGGCCATTCAACAGAATCATATGCCTTTTGAAGGTCAATTTTGATCATGCATTTAGGTGACACTTACTTCTTGGAAAAGGACTTCACTAGTTCATGAGTAAGGATGATATTTCAACAATTTTCCTTCTTGGTATGAAGCATGCATGTGCTTGACAGATGATATTAGCAATCATTGGTTGCATTCTAGACTCCAATATCTTTGCTATGATCTTATATATGCCAAAACAACATGCAACTGGCCTATACTCCTTCACCGTGGTAGGATGAGCAGTCTTTGAAACTAATGTAATGGGAGCACAGTTGACTGCCTTATACAGTTTTCCAGTAACAAAGAAATCTTTGACTGCCTCCACTATATCTTCCTTCACCACATGCGAGGCTTTTTTGAAGAAATGGGAGTTATAGCCATCTACGCCTGGGGACTTCTCATCTCCTATTGAATTCAATGCTTTGAACACCTCCTGCTCAATGACCTCTGTACATAAGTCAAGTTGTTGTTGGTGGAAAAGAGTAGGGCCTTTCCTCATGGTGTGCTTGTTGTCTGCTGGTAATACTTTAGTTGCAGATCCCATAAGGCATTCGTAGAAAGATACAATCTCTTCTTTGATGCTATTAGGATCTGTGAGTTTAGTGCCAAACATTAAAGTTATCTCATTGATCTGTTTTCTTTGTTCCCTTTCTTTGACAATACTTGAGAAGTATTTTGTGTTAAAATCGCTAGCCTTATCCAGTGAGCCTTAGACTTTTTGATGTAATGCATGTTCCTCAATCATAGACCATTTCTCCAAGTTATGTTGTTGATGTCTCTCTATTTCCACTAATTCATCAGAGTATTGGTTACTGATTTGCTCCTGAGTGATGATCAATTCAGCTCTAGTCTTCTCAATTTTTTGAAAGATAAACTAGAACTCTTCATTGTTCAGCTGTTTTAATAGAGGTCTGAGAGCTTTAAATATCCTTCATCTTGTTAGCAGCCATATTATTCTTCCATATTTGGTCTACTAGTTGTAAGAAGCTGCCACAGTTAGCCCACACATTAAAAAATCTAAATGGCACTTTAATATTGTGCTTTATACCGTATATTGGTAGTACCATTATAGATGTATCTGATATGAGTGAGACATCATATTCAACAGGTAAGTGTCCTCATTGCATAATCCATTCATGATTCCCAAATGTTCTATCCAATCTACTGTAGATTCTATTAGTGCCACTTTGTTTGTTAGTCCATGTGTATTATTCCCCTTTTCATTAGAGTTCATTGAGCATTAGTCCTTGCATACAATCAACATAGTCTTTAGTCTCTGCATAAGTGGCTGGGCTCCCAAGCATTTTATCTTGTGGTAGCATTATTGCATTGAAGTCACCAGTAACTATCCATGGAATGCTTATCCAATGTGCAACCTCTTTCAAGTTCCCCCATAAGTCTGTCCTATGATCTATTGTATTATAACCATATACAACATTTAGCAAGCAATCCATGATGCATGTGTGAGTTTTAACATAAAAATGTATTAGTTGAGCTTTAGTTCTGAGCATTTGCAATGCATAGTAAGTTGGATACCAGATTACCCATATTCTCCCATTTGTTGCTTCCTGGTAGTTCATTAGGTTCTCTCATCTTGGCATTATGTATTGACTATTTTGGGCATTATGTTTATTAACTCCTATCTCTACTAATCCAGTTAGTTTGATGTTATTGTTCTTCATGTAATTCCTCAATTCCTTTTGTTTATACTCCATCCATTCCAATTTATGTGAACCCGTATGACCGGGCACAGAGTTTAAGAAAATATGAAAACCTTTTGAATTTATGGTCCTAAATAAGTCAAAAGAGGTCCAAAGTATTTGTGTGGTTATAAAAACTTCTCATTAAGGGTAGAATTGGAAGTTTAAGCTAAATTATTTCCAAATTTAGAAATGGGTCATTCTTTTTGGAACGGACCAAAAAGAAAACAGGTTCACATAAACTGGAACAACGGGAGTACCTCTTATTTACTCCTCTAACATCCAAAATAACCACTTCATAGAGTAAGGTTTGGATCCCTACCCCTGTCCAGGAGTATGAATTTTTTTTCAGTGTGCCCCCTTCTACTTGGTTTTGACCCATGCTTTGCAGGTGTTGCTCTGAGCTCAGGAAAGTTCTGCAGGTTAAAAGCTGGGCTTGTACTGGTTCTACCCTCTGAATGTTGCATGACATTATTTCCCCTTGTCTTTTCTGATTGGTGTGTCTGTGCTCCATTTGGTCGTGAACTTTCTGGTCTTTGTTCTAGATTTGGTGGCCTCAGTTCATACACAACTATTATCCTCTTCTTCGAATGATTCTTTTTTTGACTCTTCTGTTGGAGGGACTATTCTGGTACTATATTTTGCTCTGCTGCTGAACCTATAGGGCCTTTATATCTCCATTCATATGTGACTGGTTTGTTATATGCTTTCTTTCTTTGTTGGTGTTGCATTGGAGGTTTGGCTCTGTTTTGACAACTATGACCAACAACTTGGCACTAAGCACAAAACATAGGCTTCCAATCATAGGTTCCCTGTTGCTGAAATTTCCTTCGTTTTGGATCAATCACATTGACTTCATCAGGCAAGGTTCGACTCACATTTACTTCTATTAGCATTCGTACATAGTAAATCCTTGTCTACTTAGTAGTACATTCATCAGCTTACAATGGTGTGCCTAAGACACTAGAAATTCTGCTCAATGACTTACTACTCCATCAGCTCATTGGTAGGTTAGGAAATTTTACCCAAAGAGGAATGTCAGTTGGTAATTCCTTGCTGAAGTCAAACTCAGGATTCCAAGGTTTCAAGATTATCTGTCTATTGTTTATTGTGTATGGACCAGTGGAGAAAACACCATGCATATCAGTAATAGATTGTAACCTGAGCACATAGTAGCCTTCTTCATGATAATAAAAAGTAGGAGTAGCAACACTAGACCAATTTTGATCAATGTAACGACATATTACATTATACCCAGGAGTCTCGCAATAATATAAGCTACAACGTACATCTCCATTTCTCTTCTTCTAGCGCTACTTCACCTTCTTCCAACTGCATTACTGGTTGGCCATCTACCAGTTGGGCGGGATATAAGAAGGGTCATGAAATTAATAGCTGGCCTATTACCTTTAAACATATTAGTCCACGTCCCCATCTGTTTTGGATCTTCTGATCGTTGCTGATTATCTTGTTCTATATCTTTCACTGTTCCATTGATTACTGTAGCAGTTCCTCCCAATGGTTGTTGTGTTTTGCTGCAATCACTTCTGTTTCCTATACCATTTGTGTTCCCTCTGTAGACATGGTCATTGTACTCCCTTCAATTGGCTTAAGGTTAGTGATGTNACCTTACATTTTATGCGCATTAATGATAAAATTACACTTGTTATGTGCTTAATGGAGTTTATTTCATGTGTAGGTGAAGTGGAGATGGAAACGGGGCTAAAAGGATACAAATACGTCGAAAAATACGCAAAAGGAGACACCCGGGCAATATCCGGGCGACAGAGCCGAACAGCCTGCCCTACCTGGCGTTAGCCAGGCGTTAGGGCTGAAACGCCAGCCCTGGCCTGGCGTTAGCCAG
>ML409750.1:0-16018 GCA_005239525.1 Nicotiana knightiana | reverse complement strand
AGAGTTAATTAGAACACAATACGAATGGTGAATCGATCACAACCCTGGAATATTTGTCTCTATTGAATACACAACAATCAACTCGTTACTTGATAATTAGTTATTTCGTAGAATCGTAGTATAAAATAGTTACATTCCTGGATTTTTATTTTGGCTTGATTAAATAACGATTATAGTGATTTAGTAAGTAGTTTACACAAGTCTCTGTGGGTTCGACACTCGATTTATCATTATATTACTTGCACGACCACGTATACTTGCTTGTGCATTTGGGACCAACAAGTTTTTGGCGCTCTTGTCGGGGACTTGAATATAGACTACTTTCTAGTTTTTACCTTAATTGTTTATTTTGTCCAGTCTAACATCACTTGATTGTTACTCTAATCTCAGGAACTTTGATTGAGTGCGTAGGGTCAGAAGCCAGGACAGACTCGACGGATTTGACCCCGAACCTGAGAGAACATTTCACAAGAAGATTGAGGGAAGCAAGGGATATNTCTTGGAGATTAGTGATACTTATATCACTAATGGGGTCACGCCAGATTATGTGAGGCTCACGCTTTTACTATTCTCTCTGTTGGGAGAAGCAAAGCGATGGCTAAAGGCAGAACCAGCTAATTCCATTACAACATGGAGCGATTTGGCGAGAAAATTTCCAGCAAGGTTCTTCCCTTCAGGCAAGACTGCAAAGATCAGAAGTGAGATAGTTTCCTTTAAACAGAAAGCAGGCGAATCTTTATATTCAGCATGGGAAAGGTTCAAGGGCTACTCAGAGACTGTCCTCATCACAATCAGACAAACGAAGTGTTTGTTCACACTTTCATTCAAGGGCTCCATCCCCAAACAAAAATTGTGGTAGATACAGCAGCTGGAGGTCAGGTATTGGAGAAGAATTATGATGAAATATTTGCATTATTGAATAAATTCTCCAAAAGAAATCCAGACTAGCAAGGTGAGATGGGAAGGAATGTGGTTCAAAAGTCACCAGAGGTTCTTGAACTAGATGTTGTCTCAGCACTGTCAGCTCAGATATCTAAATTGACTAACTAAGTCAATCAGATGACACTGATCATTAACAAGCAACAGTCTCAACCACTGCAACAGGCCAGCCAGTGCAACTAGTGCAACAAATTCAGGTATTTTGTGAAGTCTGTGGAGAGGGTCACATGAGCAATCTATGCCCAGCAAATCCAGAGTCTGTATATTTTGTGGGTAATGTAAATCGAGGACAAACAAATCAGTATGGGGACACTTACAATCCCAACTGGAGGAACCACCCAAATTTCTCTTGGGGTGGAAATCAAGGGAATCAGAATCAGTATCGGCCTCAAGCACCTCAACAACAATACAGACCACCTCAGGCTGAACAACAAGCTAGCCTTGAAGAGATTATAAAGGGAATAATGAACGACCAACTCGCTTTCAATCAGAAAATAATGGCTGATAACCAGGCCCAAGCAGCAGCAATGAGAAACTTGGAACGTTAAATGGGGAAACTTGACAGTTCCCAAAATACCAGACCAATAGGAGCTCTTCCTAGTGATACTGAGCGTAATCCTAAGGCTCAAGTAAATGCAATTACCTTTAGAAATGGAAGAATACTAGAAGAAGCTCCAAAAACAAAGAAGAATACAGCTCATCCAGAAGGAGAGTTAGTTCCCAAGACAATTGATGGAAATGAGAAAGATGATAAAGGACCCGAGCCAGTAATTGAAACAAGGCCACCACCTCCGTTTCCACAAAGACTGCAAAGGCAAAAAGATGATGTTAAGTACAAGGGATTCCTAGATATGTTGAGCCAAGTGAGTGTGAATTTTCCTTTGGTGGAAATTTTGCAGGAAGTGCCTAAGTATGCGAGGTATGTCAGAGATGTTGTGGCAAATAAATGAAGACATGCAGAGTTCGAAACAATTTCACTTACTGAAGAGTGCAGTGCCAGAGCTCAGAGTAAACTTCCTCCTAAGTTGAAGGATCCTGGGAGTTTCACAATTCCTTTGTCTCTTGGAAAACAAGAAGTTGGTAGAGCCCTGTGTGATTTAGGGGCTAGTATAAATTTGATGCCCTCTTATTTGTTCAAGAAACTCTGATTGGGGGTGCTTAGACCTACCACAATCACCTTACAGTTAGCAGATAGATCACTAGTTATGCCAGAAGGAATTATTGAGGATGTGTTAGTTCGAGTGGGAAAGTTTATTCTCCCTGCTGACTTTATTATTCTTGATTACGAGGCAGATGAGGAAATTCCCATTATTTTGGGGCGACCATTCTTAGCTATTGGTGGAGCAATTATTGATGTGAAGGCAGGGATGTTAAAAATGAGAGTTGACGATGAGGAGGTCACTTTTAATGTGTACAAGGCACTTAAACTCCCGAAGCATTATGAGGACCTGTGCATGATTACTGTGGTCAACGTGAAGGGGATATAGTAGAGCCCTTATGTGAATGGCAGTGATCCAGAGGAGGTGGTGTTGCAAGCTGAGGATGTAAAGATAATTAAGAAAAGAGCCAGATATGAAAAAGGGGATCCGTTAAGAGCGTGCAAAAAGGCTAGGATTCATGGGAGAAATAAGAAGAGAAAGCGCCCAGCCTGAGCAGAGTAGCAGAGTCGTGCCACGACTATAAATAAGGCGCTTGTTGGGAGGCAACCCATCCTGTATATCTTTTATTTTTTAATTTTTTTTTAAGTGTCGAGTTTTGTGTTATTTTTAGTTTGCAGAGTAGGGGAAGTCTGAGTACCCAAAGTTGAAGCTGAGGGGCATGTTTGAGCTTAAGTGTGGGGTCATCCCGACTCTAAAGATTGAGAATCATGTCCGAGCTAGGCCCGAGAGGGTCTCAGGGAGTATTTCTCACCCTTGTTTTAATGTTTTTCTTTGTGATCATGCATCGAGGACTATGCATAACATAAGTGTGGGGTGGGGAAACTACTTTCTGAGGTGTAATTGTATAAAATTATTGTTTTTTTAGAAAAATCTTGGATTTTTTCCCAACGATGGATCTGTTGGACAATTTTCTTGAGGGATAAAGTCCGATTAAAAAAAATTCCAAAAAGATTTTTTTTTTTTAGGATAGTTAGGTAGTATCCCTTGGTTTTTCTTTGGGCACCGGTTCTTTTCCAAGGGTGTAACTTGAACCGGGCACTTAAAATTATTTTTTTTAGAGTAGTTAGGAAGAAACTGAGTAACTTTGAGATACCCATTGCCATGTTTGGTGCCGGCATATTAGGTTATGACATACATTCTGCTTTCCCTTGTATTTGGTTTGACATGTGATGCCTGAGTAAAAATAAATAGCCTATTTTGTGAAGCCTTAGCTCAGTTGCTTGGCTTGTATGCTATATAGTGTAATATTGCTTAATTCTCTCAATTTTCTGTGCTTGCTTGACTTGAGAGTTGAACAAAACCATTGTGATTGAGTCATGTGCAATGTTTGAGTGAGGTTTAGTGATTTTCTATGCTATCCTGTGTAGTCTAGAACTTGCCCTGTGTGTTAATTGAAGCGAAATTGTAGGTTCTGCTAGTCTAGGAGATGACGTAGGAATTTTCTTGCTTGATCATGGATGTGCTGGTCACATGAATATTAAAAATTTCTATTGCTAGCCCCTTTGAGTCTTTTGACCTTTTCTTTGGTACCCACTTTACAAGCCGTACCCCTATTTTATTCTTAAATTGAGATTTTTGCACCTTTACCTCCTAAGACACTTAGTTGCTAAAAGAAGTAAGGTGCGATGTTGGGGAGTAGCTTTTGATTGGAGCCATGGAAGGGCCCGTTGGTGCACTAAAATTGTATTCAAAAGTCACTAGCCGTTGAATTTTCATGTATGGAATGTGTGTAGGAAAGAAAGAGAAAAAAATGATAGTAAAAGTATGTACAAAAAGATACACACCTCCAATTTTTATTAATTTGTGCTAGTGAAAATATAGAAGTGCTTAATTGAAAAAGGGCTATGTTGAATATGAGTTGTGGCAAGGGAATTGGTTGAGAAGAATATGTGTTGATTTGTGAAGGTAGTTAATTAAATTGCTTAGGAGGTTTAGTCACTATTCCTAAATATATCCTACCCGTCTCTTAGCCTACATTACAACCTTAAAAGTCCTAATTGATCCTAGATTTGACTAACTTAAATTAGTAGAGATCTACACTAAGGGAAAGTTTATGGTACGACCACGGGATGCATATGAATTCTTTGTGAGAGTGAGTGAATTGTTCAATTGTGTGATGTCCTTAAATTATGTTCAAAAGCATATTTGAATGTGTGGACTAGTTATATTCATTTTTTTGTTGTTGGTGAGGGCACATGATCTCATGAACGATTGGTAAGGTTGTAAGATTTCTTGTTGGGTGATTGCGTGAATTGAGAGAGCTTAGTGGTTACAAGTAAAATCTTGAGTTTTGGTGGTTGCAAATAGGTTGTTGGTATGATTGATTAAATTGTTATACTTGGACATGTTTAAAGAAGGGGAAGAATGTGAAATTTTGTATGTTCATACTTGATTGCCAGTATCGATCATAGTCAAAGGGTAAGGTGTGTGATTGAAAAGTAAAATACTCCTTGATAATGAACTTTGTACGTGTTGAAGGGTAGTAGATTGTCCCATTGCTCGAGGACGCGCAAGAGTCTAAGTGTGGGGTGTTGATGTTTAGCTGAAAGTGTATAGATTTCTATGTATATTGCCTCATATTTTACTTTTGTTTCGTGAGTTTTAGATGTTAAATGTGATGATTTATATTAATTTGAAGTGTTTTTATGTTTAGGAATGATTCGGGATCAATTGCGGGCGAAACGCGTGAAATTAGAGCCAAAACGGACAAAGCCGGGAAAATTGTGAATTTGGGTGCCACAGGTAGCGCCCAGCACCACCTGTGGCGCTGTGGGCAGTACCTAAATATGGGGCAGCGCCCTGGTGGGCGCCCGACGCTAGCCAGCGTGCTGGTGATGAGTTTTTTTCCTATTTTTCCTGGGACACGGTTATTTCGTCCCTAAACCTACCCAACACGTATAAAAGCAAGTCTAAGCTTATTTTTTAGGGGTTGGACGCCACTTTGGAGGAAATATACACACGGGATCAATAGGAAGCGAAGGATTCTCAGTTTTCTTCATTTTTTTCTAGTATTTACAATTTATGCAACACTTATGCAATTGTTTGATTTTAGCATGAGTGGCTAAACACCCATTGTTCTGGGGTTGTGGTTTAGCCATGAATATTGTTATTCGACATTAACTTAACCTTGATTATAGTTCACTCAATATATGGTTGTTTCTTCAATTCTGTGTTTAATTGCTTAATTGTCTGGCCAGCAGTTAGGTTCTATATACTATCTATGTTATGCTTGGGAAAGCCGTATATAGATTAGAGAAGAATTGAAGAGAGCGCGATCTTAACCCTTCAGGGGAGCGGATTTGTGGTTAGGATAGGAACATACCTAGTCACCGTACTTAATTAAATATAGTAATCTTAGTGCGTTCTAATAGATTAATTTCATAGGAATATAGGCGTTAATCTATTGAGAATAGGCGAGTAGTGCTTCGGGAGAAGGCTATGAGAGCATTTATCGATTAATTAGCAACCATGAGTGAATTATATGAAAGGGAGAGTTAATTAGAATACAATACTAATGGTGAATCGATCACAACCCTAGAATATTTGTCTCTATTGAATACACAAAAATCAACTCGTTACTTGATAATTAGTTATTTCGTAGAATCGTAGTATAAAATAGTTACATTCCTGGATTTTTATTTTTGCTTGATTAAATAACGATTATAGTGATTTAGTAAGTAGTTTACACAAGTCTCTGTGGGTTCGACACTCGATTTATCATTATATTACTTGCATGACCACGTATACTTGCGTGTGCGTTTGGGACCGCGAAAGTCGTCGAAGCTAAATGTGACTCCCTACTGGTAGTTAATCAAGTGAACGGAACCTTCAAAGTTCGAGAGGACAGGATGTAGAGGTATTTAGACCAATTACAGGTCACCTTGCACCGCTTCAAAGAATGGAACATGCAACATATACCTCGAGAACAAAATATTGAGGCCGATGCACTTGCCAACTTGGGATCGTCGGTCAACGAAGATGAAATTAGCTCGGGGACTGTCGTCCAACTTTCGAGGTTTGTAATCGAGGAAGGGCACGCCGAGTCACTAGTTCAAAAGGTCATCAGAGCAGGATACAATTGGGATAGCATGGAGAAAGATTCTAAGGAATTCGTTCGAAGATGCGACAAATGTCAAAGGTTTGCACCAATGATTCACCAGCCCGGTGAACAACTTCACTCGGTTCTATCCCCATGGCTATTCATGGAATGGGGAATGGACATCGTCGGTCCTCTGCCATCGGCCCAGGTAAAGCTAGATTAATATTGTTTATGAGTGACTATTTCTCTAAATGGGTTGAAGCATGGGCCTTGGAAAAAGTTAGAGAAAAGGAAGTGATCGACTTCATATGGGATTGCATGTCAATTCCGGATGCCTACGGAAATAGTGTGTGATCATGGAAAACAATTCATCGGCTGTAAAGTAACGAAATTCCTCGAGGAACACAAAATAAAGAGGATACTATAAACGTCATATCACCCTAGTGGAAACGGACAGGAGGAATCAACGAATAAAACTATCATCCAAAACTTGAAAAAAGGCTAAACGGAGCCAAGGGGAAGTGGAGAGAAAACTTTTCCCAGGTTCTACGGGCGTTGTTGATACCCAAATTTTTTTCATATATATTTTGTAAATATATATACTTTCAAAATAGTACATGAGCATCAACAGGTATTTTCCCACTGTAATTTTTAAAAGATTTTAATTAATTTATTCCTGCATTTCTATTATATAAACAATTATTAATTGCATCACAAATAATTTTATAATAATTTTGTTAATAACTGTTTTCATTTATATTCATATTAAGCTTTAAAATTTTTGCGTATAATTATATTACATCGTTAGGCTATAATTGCAATATTTCGCAATGATAGTCACATATATGCGTAATTACCTTATTTACACAGAAAAGTGACCTTTTATATTTTTTAATGCTAAGTAATTATTTTAAATCATTTTCATGTACAAATGATATTTTTATTATTTATTTATTAATTGGGTATTTAAAACCTAGCCCTTTTCTTAAATTAATTTCGGACCTAGCCTACCCATTACCCCAGCCCAATACCCCCATATCCAACACCCATACTCGTCAAACCCATACCCGTCAAACCCATACCTACCTATTTAAAAACCCTGACCCAATTCCCTTTAAGATCCCAATCGTTGATCTCTGAAGATCAACGGCTCACAATCACCCATCCCCATTAAACTAATTAACACCCCTAACCCTAATTCAATTCTCACCAGACGCCGTCACTAAACCCCCTCCTCTTATCTCCTTCCCCCCTTTCCCTTCTCAAACCCTAGCGCTGTCACTCCATTTCCCCTTGATTTCTGCCCAGAATTGGATTCATTTAGCGATTCCTTACGTTATTTGGTCCTATTTATTTACCGGCTACTCATCTTTGGTGTTACTTAACTTGCTCGCCTCAAATATCAAGCAGATCTTGAGAGATTCGAACCAAATCTTGTTCAAAATCTCTTACCTGTTGGTTATTTCCGTCTCTGTTCATCCTAACCTCTGTGAGTACGAATATTTTCGAATCTTTCAGTTAGGGTTTTCAGATCTTTGATTCGAACAAGATTTAGTTCGATTTTAGTTTTTTTTAATGTTATTCTTCGTCTATATTCACTTTGTTACTCCTCAATCGGCCTATTTTTCGTTAAATCTTTTACTTACATAAAACTAGGGTTTTAACCCTTTTTAATCGGACCAAATTTGGTTCAATCTTATATTTTTCTTTAATAACTCTCTGTCTATATTCATTTTTTACTAAAACATTTAATTCTTTACTTCTGACTTTATCGATTTTTATGACTTACTCTTAAATTAGGGTTTGGAACCTTTTATTTAGGGCCCGATCTGTTTGATTATGTGAATATGTTCCCGTCTATGTTCATTCCATGAAACATGTGACTTTTACCCTTGTTTTCTCGGCTGATTTTATGGTTTACCCCAAAAAGTAGGGTTTTGAAATCTTTTACTGAGATTTTAGTCTTTCCTTTTTGTATGGTACTAATATTTCCTTATTTTGTTCGATTTACCATGTTCTCATTATTTTCTTACCTTATTTGATCCGGCATTTGGCTGTTGATTGATTATGTGTAATACTTTCCTTAATCTAAGTAGTGCTTGCCTGATTATACGTTGTTATGTTATGTTAATTGATTGAACCTGACTTCAATTGATTCTAGAATTATTTTCATTTATTATTTGTGTACGATTGATTTATTACCTTATTTGTCTACCTAATTGAGTACTATTTAAACTCTTTCTCCTTCTCCCCTTTGGGGACAGAGTCGAACTCTCAGATTCTCATTAAAACTTAGGCTCTCTTATTCTGATTTTTGTGCTATGTATCTTTGGTTTTGGCCGGTTGAAAGCCAAGGCCAAGTGGTTCTGGAGTTTAACTATTGTGGCATATATACTTGCTTTCTCACTTAACTGGTATTCCTAAACCCTTTGTAATTTCATTCTTTATGTTTTGCTCGACTAGCATGCTTTAATTCTTAGTATGATTTTGTCCTTTACATGATTCTATGATCCCATTTAGTAACACTGTTAATTTAGGATTAAGTTGTTTTGAATAATATGAATCCTCTCATAAGTTAGCCTAAGGTTTAGTTTGTTTCATGCACTAATCTTACACCTGTTTTGAAGTTCGCATTCATCAGGATACTATAAACATGTAATCAATTAGTTTGTTGCTTAACTCATGTGCCTTGTTTGCTTAATTCATGTGTCTAGCCATTTTAACTGTTTCTGCCTAATTGTTTCTGTGATTAAGCCATGATTGTCTTAACTACTTGCATGAGTATTTAGCTTAACTAGACTTCAACTTATGTGAACTATATGTTAAGTGTGAACTATATGTTAATTATGAACTTTGTTTGCTTCTTGGTGCAGTTTTGTCTGCAACTCTGTGTTCTAAACTTTCTTTCTTCTGAAATCAAACTGTTTTTTTTAAAACCTGTTCCTACTCCCTTTTATGTACTGATTTTAAAACCCCCACTCCTAGTCCCTTAGGTTCTCAACCATCCCCAGTGTGAGCATTTCTTAGGGTCCACATGAGACTCCTCTAAACTCTGACACACTGGTGACTAATTTTCCAATCTCTTATGAATTGCTTTCTGAATGTGTGGTTCTGGTGTGAGCATTCCCCGGGTCCCTGAGGCCCTTGGGTACTTTGACACACTGAAAACCTGTTTCCAATGGACTGTGGAGGAATCACTGTGCTATTGTTATGGTGGAAGGCCTGGTCTCCAGGTTTATTTGGACCTATGAAGGTTCCCTATAGTATAACTATTACCATTATGTAATTCATTTGATATTCTGGGTTGTAATAACAGATGCGGGGATATTTAGTGAAGTTGGAGGGGGGTTACTTATATCTTTTGTTAAAACTGGGTAGAAATACTGCCTATAGGATTTAATTATGCTGATTAAACTATGTGAGTACCATACTGTGTTTAGAAATCCTGCCTATAGGACTTTCACGATCACTTTGATCCTGTATTTTACATTTTCATACTAGTGATCCTGCTTATAGGACTTTCGTCTAATTCTGTACATCAAAAATTTTGTTCATAGGGTCTATACATGTTTTCAACAAACGTACATTAGCAATCATGCCTATAGGACCTTGTTGTTTGAGCTAATTATCTTTCCTGGCAATCTGATTAAATTCTGCTCATATATAGTTAATAGATATCATGCCTATAGGACTAAAAATCACTTTTAAAACTTAGAGATCCTGCCTATAGGGTTTAAATCAATCCAGTTAATAGATATCATGCATATATGACTAAAAAATCAGTATTAAACTTAGAAATCCTACCTATAGGGTTTAAATCAATCCAATTAATAGATATCATGTCTATAGGACTAAAACCAGTTTCAACATTTAGAAATCACGCCTATAAGGTTTAAGTCAATTCAGCAATTAGAAAGCATGCCTATAGGATTGAAAAAGGAAGAAAACCTGTCTTTATAAGTTAAAATCAGTGCTACACTTAGAAATCATGTCTATAGGTCTATAATGAAAAAGCTTGTAGAAATCATGCTTATAGGATTCAGTCGATCGATTCTGAATTTAATCACTATTGTCAATCACTTAGGAAATATATTTGTAGGACTTAATAATGATTCTGGGTTTAAAACTGTGACATATTACTGCCTGAAGTGCCCAGATTCATGTTGAATAAAATCAGCAGGCAAACAAATAGGTCTTAATGCTCGCCTTAACAAAACTGTCTCTGCAACCTGTTTTCTCACATAGATATCCTGCCTATAGGATCCCAAAGTTAATAAAGTTTGCTGATTCATTGCGTGATTTTGTTGTCTATGTGTGGAGGTCAATGTGAGCCCATACTTGTTCTTTATCTGAAAGTCCTATTTGTTTTTATTTTTCGCCTAGATTTCACATTTTTAAGTAACATAGGTTGGTCTAGAACTATCCCAAATAGAGGTCGTAATACCTCCAGGGCCAAAGGCAAGGGACGGATAGTGCACGCATAAGGAACGGGCTAGAATCTACTAGAACGCTTAGGTAACAACTTAAAGATAGTAATTGGGTAGTAAGGAGATGATAGTCTGTGCGCTAATGCTATGAGTAACACCCCGACTTGAGGGAGTTACAAAGTATTGCATGGGATGATCCTGTAGGCTAAAAAACTTAGGACCCCCCATACTCTTGTTAAAAAAAATTGAATATTGTATTTGTCCAAATTGTTTTCCTTCCCTTTTTAGATTAATTCGCTTAATTTAAGTTCGGTCGGGACCCACCGTTATGGACATCGAGGGGTTCCTAACACCTTCCCCTGAAGGTAATTTGAGCCCTTACCCTATCTCTGGTGATGTAAACTGGTTATATGAGTTAATTGTTCTAGGTTCCCTAATGCACCTTAATCCGTTAGGTGGTGACTCTTCCAATTCCTTACCCATCCCAAAAAGAGGAGTTGTCCCAAAAAATGTCGAAACCCGATTTCGCGAGAAAAAGGGGGCGCGACAGGCGTATCGGACGACATTGAAGTCCAATACCGGAGCAACCCCGTTTTCTTTAGTATATGGCGTCGAAGCCTTAATACCTGTCGAAGTCGGGGAGCCCAGCGCCATGTTTCAACATGCAACAGAAGAATCAAACCACGAGGCAATGAATACCAACCTCGAGTTGTTAGATGAAAGACGAGAAGTGGCGCTTGTTCGAAGGGCTGCACAAAAGCAACGAATCGAGAGGTATTACAACAGAAGAACCAATCCTCGACACTTCAAAGTCGGGGACTTGGTCTTATGGAAAATCACCATCAATACTCGAGACCCTGATGAGGGGAAACTCGGTCCCAACTGGGAAGGACCCTATCAAGTCATCGACATAGTCGGGAAAGGATCCTACAAGCTTGGAATAATGGACGGCGAGCCATTGTCGAATAACTGGAACGAATCACTCCTCAAGCAATACTATTGCTAATATATGGTTTTCTCCTTTTTTATAGTTAAATATTTGAAACTAACTTATTGTAGGTATCCGGTCCAAGAAATTGAGACCTCGGGTTTTAAAGTACGCGTTGCACTTTTTTCCCTTAAATCGGTTTTTATCCCAAATGGGTTTTGTCGATAAGGTTTTTAACGAGGCAACAACTATGTGCTACCTGAGGATAATTCAGCAGTATCCAAGGCTTCTTTGCAATCAACCTCGAATACTAGGGGGCATCACCCCCGGATGTTATGTGAATGGGTCTCGATAGGAAAATTTTGTAATGGGCCAAACGGTAGAAGGAACCGTGTCCATATAGTTTAGACGAGTCCCGAAAACAAAACATGTGCGCATGTATGAATAATACAAAGAAGCATTATCTTTTCTCAAACATCTCGCGTTTGAAGTAGAATTTCCATTACACGAGTCATGTACTTACGATTCTGATCTATTATGCAAGACTAACACTTATGGCTCAAGGGCCAAGTACAAGCATGCCTCGAACATTCGAGGACTACCTACTCGAGCTATCTAAGTTCAAAAATTTAAGACCTCAAAATAGGAACCCCTTGATATATAGGCTAAGGCCATCACGAACAAGTCCAAGAGACATACCCGAAGGCCACTGCCATATTAAAGACTACGATCATATAAAAAGGCTACGGTTGAAATAATGCGGCTCAGAGACGTCCGACTTATGCCATAAACTAAAGGCCTTCAAATACTTTAAAAAACTGGTTAAATAAGGCTACCCTCGGCAAAGCAAACAAAAAAGGGCTTCGATAAAATTAGCCATCCAATAATTTAAAGTCTTCGATAATATCAGCCTTCGAAAAATCCTCAAGAGGTATTAAATTATCTTAACACAAACGAGTTAAGAAAAAATCGGTTCCGATCGTTGAACCCTCGAAAAACCCAACGGGTACAAAAAAAACACATGCTAAGGCGTAAAGAAATTTTCATTAAGTCTTTTAGCCGAAAAGGGGAAAATTATAGCCGTTTTTAGAGGCTGAATTGGCCCAACTTAAAGAGCCTAAGGGCCGATACAATTAGAGTTCGAGACCGCGCTCTCACTCAATTCGAGCCCAAGGGTTCAGTTATTGCGAGCTCATACAAATATTAACTACAGCTCGAAGGTTCACATAAAAGGTATGGCGGTGAGCTCGAGATACCTAACAACCATATGTTAAGAACCTAAGGTTTCACTTTATCCTAGAATTCAAGATTCATTCGGACTTGGCTATTAAAGATAATTTGTCGGTCAGTTGGATTAAGCCACCCCCGAGATAAGGTCTCGAATGAGTTCCAAACTCGGGGACTTGCCCTCGTAACTCAGGGGCTTGCCCTCGTAAAGACAAAAAACCTAAGGGTTTACTTCGATCACAGCAATAAAAATTTTATTGACGAAGGCAAATGAACATACAAAGGCATCAAAAGGGAAATTCTTCATTATATCAAAAAATATATGTACAAAGGGCCAGTCAGGGCCTTTCAAAAGAAAGAGAAAAAGAAGTTACAATCTAATTATGATCGGGGATAGTCCCCTCACTACCGCACTCCTCCCGAGCAGCTTCTCCGGGGGCATCTTCTTCAGCAACCTCACCTCCGTCTTCTCCACTTCCGGATCTGCCGTCATCATCATCATCATCATCGGAAGAGACAAGTTTCCTGGCTTCGGCCTCGAGCTCTTTTACCCGAGCAGTCTCTTCGGAGAGGTCGAAACCTCGAGCATGGATTTCCTCGAGGGTTTCCCTCCGGGATTGGCACTTCGCCAAGTCACTATGCCACTGCTCCCGATTGGAAGCCTCCCTCGGCTAGGTTTGAACAGCTACGACGTCATCCAGGTACACAACTATGGATTTGTCCGCCTTGGCCTTAGTCTTTTCGATCTCAGCCCGGTACACCGACACATGTTCGCATCAGCCCGACACCGATGAGGGGTTGTCAACTTTAAAATCAGTTCTAAGGACACAGGGTCCAGGTACATATTCATGGACGGCTGATTCTACCTGCGTTTTATCGTCGGTCGGCCGGGAGGAAGAAGGCGAAGTTTTCTCATTTTGCGATACTGTCTTAGAGGTCTTCACCATTTACGGATGAGGAGGGAGTAAAAAGAAGGTTTAGAACTGGCGGCTCCGGTGGAAACAACGGTGATTAAATAAGTGACGACGAGAAGAAAGCAAGGAAGATTAGGAACTAAAAAGTTTATGATCAAAGCAAAGTAAAGTTTGAATCTACTAAAGAGATGGTATTTATAGGTTTAAAATGACGGTTCGATGCCACTAGTGGCCGACTGACGACTGACATGCATTGATGGTTTCTTGGGAACCGAACCGACGGGACGTTTCGGTCACATCCATCGCTTACGTCATGGTCGAGGTATCGAAGAATCGAGGCTCAAATCATTTCTTATCATTTCATTCCAAAAAACGTGGGGACTATCTGTATACGGTAAAAATCGAGGATACCCGATTTACGGGCTCGAGGGTATGCCTCGAGAGTGAGCCAATATCGAAGAAAGTTTGGGCTTGAAGGACATGAAGACTGAGGGATCGAGGTCAGGCTAAATCGACACCGCAATAACAGAATCACGAGATATCCGCAATCGACCTCCAATCTCGGCGAAGATCTCGGAACCGGCAGAATCATTAATGGTTATTAATATCAATCATGTATTTTACTTCCGAAATTAGAGTCATACCTTATTTAGGGTTCCTCTACTATATAAAGAGGAATCTTGTTCACTTGTACCAGGATTATCATCATACACGAGTTATCACTTACTCTTAATCCTTTGTTGTTCTTACTGTCCATTATGTTCATATTGTTTGTGTTACTCTTGTTGTTCTTACTGTTTTCGGCACTTGATCTCGAGCCCAATCCAGACCGAGTCGATAATTTGCAATTATACTGGTTTGATCCATTTTATCGTTTAATTCCTTTATTGATTTAACTATTTATCAATTGACATTTAATTAGATCACATATCCTTATAACAGCATTATAAGTTTAATTGTTACTCGTATTTCGAGGTAAACGAACAATGTCGGCAACATTCCATGTCCCTCTCTGAATTGTAACCAGTTTTTGGACTCCGTTTCTTGTAGGAATTTTGTGGGTCCTCCCTCCTCAGCTGTTTGTTAATTGGCGCGATGTGTTGTGTGAGTCCTCTGTTTTAGGGTTGGCGCAATGTTACTGTCCGAATCAGGATTGTTCGACTTTGATTTTGGACGAGTGTGGTGAAAATGCGAAGCGATCGAAGTGCCATAATTGCAAGAGGTTATTTTGCTTTCACTGCAAGCTTCCATCTCAGACTGGGTTACGCTGTGAAGACAGTGAGGGACGAAAAGAGAAATAAAAATGAAGGTTGCTAACTTGTCACCTGCAGGTTAGTTTGTTGTTTCCTCTCCTCTTCCTTTTTAAATATAAAATCTCTTTATTCTTTGCTTAGGGTTATATGTTACTTAATAGAGAAATATGAGAAACCTCATCTTAATTAAATGGGGATGAATTACAACTTGTGGTATTAATGATTTATTTTTATTTTTTTTGCAAATCCTGATAATAGAATTGATTAGATTCTTTTTTGTTTGTTTTGTTGAAAAGAATTAGGGAGCAGTAAAACCCTATGGTGGGCTTTCTGTGGCACACATCGGGATAGGTTAGATTAGTCGGACTAGTGGGTACCTAACACCACAATAGTTAAACCAAGGGAGGGAGGGAGGGAGGGAGAGGCAAACAATCATGCAAATATTTAGTAGTATAAAATTGAAAGGGGTCCAAATAGAGCAGAAGTTATAAGGTTTCAACTCCAGGTGAAGAATGTGGACCGTCAAGGCAGGACTATGAGGACTTGCATTTAGCTATCATAACCAAAAGAAGAAAGAAAAAAGGATGAAATATTGATCCCTCCCCTGCATCTATGGCTCCGTGGAGCGAGGACCAAAACGCTTCTGTTTGGCAGCAGAATCGTTAGCTATCATTGGTAAAGGGTCGTAATCTTGTATATCACTGTACTCCTAGTTAGTAAATCTTTTAAGACCTTTATATCTTCTTCATAGCATTCTGCTTGATGGGATTTGAATATGGTGAAATACCGGATATCTGTTAAGGATGAATCGATCTAATCTATCATCCTACGTAAAAACATAAAATTTTCTTTTATGTGTCGGTGTATAGATTGTGACAAATAAAGTAGCCTTTCTTTAAGCAAAGAAAAAGTGGATAGTGACAGTGAATGGTAAGAATACCACTCCCGCTGCCGCAAGAACTAAGCAATGTTTTTCTTTTTTTCGCTTGTACTTTGTTCCAAAGAGGGATGAATATCACAAACAGTAAACTTATTTTTATTCCAATACACCACACTGAAATGGAGAGGAAAACCAGTCCGAAACATTACTTAATTATGTGACACAAGTAGTTCACATAACCATATACTATA